>VXCB01000279.1:0-19142 GCA_009613015.1 Mollisiaceae sp. DMI_Dod_QoI | reverse complement strand
TCGATGACGTTGTTGGGTGCGTTGGTTGGAGTTTCGATTTGGGTGTTGTTGTGGTTCTGGTTGTGGGTTGGTTAGTGGTGGTGGGGGTGGGTGGGGGGGGGAGTGGGTGGGGTTGGGGGAGATAATGAGTGTTGTGTTCGAAGAGGGAGTGAGGCAATATATCTGGGGTAGTGATTGTGGCAGTGGTGAGGTGAGGTGAGGTGAGGAAGGTGGAGAGTGATAAGTTGAGAGATGAGATGAGATGAGATGTATGATAATAGAAGATGAATGGTATTTATGATCTATCTGACTGGGGAATATAGATTTGATCCTCTGCATTTTTCTATCTTCTACTTTTGCATGTTCATGTTCATGTTTTGTCTTGGTACTCACTGCGCTGGCCTAAGATGATCTCCCCAAGCGCGCACGAGAGAGGATAGGTAGGTAAATATGTACATCCGGCACGTACGTCCGTGGAATTTAGTTTCGTCTACCTACCAACCTACCTACCTACCTACTTATAAAATCCTTCTTTTGTCAATCGAATCATCCATCATCCATCATCAATCATCATTAATCATCCATCGTCCATCCCATATCCTCTCTCACGCGCACATATTTATCTTATAAACTTTCTCTCCCGGATTCTATCGTTCTTAGATTTAGAGCAGCAATATATGCAGCTAGGTGCGGTGCGGTGTATAGTGTGAAAAATGCTTGTTGGGTTTGATTGGGTTTGATTGGTTTGAGAGGGGAATGGGGATAGAGGTAAGTGGATAAGTGGGTACTTAAGGTCGGAGTAAAGCGGAGGGGGGGAAGGGAAGGGAAAGGAAAGCGGGTAGATTGGGTTAGGTTGCGTTGAGTTGATTGGTTATTAATATCAAGGTGGTTGCGAACGTCAAAATCTGTTTTTACTTCTATAATCTACTATCCACCTCCTTTCTAGGGTTACTACAATACAATATAAAGACTTGCTAGATCTCATACGAGCTGAGCTGAGCCGTATTTAGTTTTATTATTTCAAGTAAAAAGGGATGGATTTAATCGTAAGTTAGCGTCTCTGATATTTTGGTATTGGTGTTGGTGGAGTTGCCGATTATTGGATCGGCAAAAGTTAGTTGCGATTAAGAGTATATCCTCATATCCTTTGAATCGAATATCCTCGGATCTCGACGGCAAGTCTGGAACCTCGTCTCTCTCCTCTCCTCTCCTCTTCACGTGATAATGGAAGGTGACATGACACCGTACCTAGGTAATCGCAAACTACCTAGTCAGGCACAGCCACACGTCCAGCACTCACTTGTCAAAAGTACAGTACCGGTCTCGCCGGCTTGTCTGCTCTGGCAATCACTCTTGTTTTGCAGCGAGTAGTAACGATGACAACCATCCGTCTTAATCAGATCATACCTTTCCTAGGGTTCGTTCGACGGCGCGCTGCAAGGGGTTAGTAAGCATCACATGGGTACCTCACCTCATGCCCGATACCTAAGTACTACCAAGTCTCCAGACTTGCACGCATCGAGAAGTAGGGTCGAAGATTCAAGATTGCTTCATTTCCCAGTGGTGCTAAAACTGGGGGAGAGCTTGAGAGTTGGGAGTTGTGACGTCGATGATGCTTGATGGAGGCGTGAGGCATGAGGCTTGAGGCTCACGCGAGCAAGCGTGGGCGTTCTAGATGTCTGCCGGGCGGCTGCTCCACTTTCCGTGATAGCTTGTTGGCTTTGGCTCTGGGTTTCTGGTGGAGGTGGAGAATCTGGGTGCTGATTCTGATGGAGACCCTTGCGGCTTGCTTGCAGGAATCGCATTCATGCAATTGGGAAGAGGAAAAGAATGGGATGATCCGGAATAGGAGGCTGGGATTGGATTGGGGATTGGAATTGAAGGGTCCCTCCGCGCAGATAGATCTGCGCAGATGCAGTCAGTCAGACATTTGGGGTAGAAGCTGTTGGAAGGGATGTGGTGGGAAATGCGGGTGCTGAGTGTAGTCGCATGTTGGTTCCATGTTACTTGTTTGAGGGGGCGTCTTCCTAGGGCTAGCGCGGCCCGCATACGTCACTTTCTGCTATGATCGGATCGTCATGGAAGAGCTGCGACCTGAGCTACTAAGCTAAGGTTACTTGCTGGTTACCTACCAGCTGTTAATCAACACCAGAGCTCCTCCTCCTCTCTCACGCAAACACTCGCACCTTCTCTCTCACAACACACACTCACAATACGAATAACAACTTGCGCAACCATACCTATTTGACGTTTTACGAAGAACGAGAGAGATTAGCAGAGAAGAATCGTCGCAATGCATCGCACGTATTCTATGAGACAGTCGCGGGCTCCTACCGTGAGTGATCAATCCCCACCACGCCGCCGAAGCACGCACGCGCGAGCATGCGACAGGACATAGGGAGAGACAAAAGGAAGGAATAGTTACTGATGTTTCGACACAGGCCTCGCAGCTTCAGAACCCGCCTCCACCATCGTCGAGCACGAAGTCGGGCAGGTTGTTTGGAAAGGGTGGTCTCGGTCAGTGAACATTTCTCCTATGACGTGGCTGCGGCTACGAATGCATCATCGTTCTACGACTATACACTACGTTTGTCCTCTCGGATTTCGACCTAGATGGGACATCGTGTGATTGCGGACGACGATTGAATTATGAGGGGCGATGAATGGGAGTGTGGAGGGTGGCATGTTGCTGTCCTCGATGGCGCCCTACATACCTACCTGGAACGGTCGCATGCTCCCCTCCTTCCAGCTCCCATATCGTTGGGGGACTCAGTCGCAATGACATTCGAATCAACATGGGAATGCTTCTATGATTTATACATGCTAATGAATTTCAATCTAGGCCATGCTCTCCGCCGCCAAACTGCCGGCCAATTCGGCCCAGACCTGGCAAAGAAGCTCTCCCAGCTAGTCAAGATGGAGAAGAATGTCATGCGCTCCATGGAGATGGTGGGACGTGAGCGCATGGAGGTCGCTGTAAGTTTATCTAGTGTGGCGCATGCAAAAATCAGCTTACTGATCCTGCGCAGCAACAACTCTCTATCTGGGGCGAGGCATGCGATGACGATGTTTCGGATGTCACGGACAAGTTGGGTGTTCTGATCTACGAGATCGGTGAGCTCGAGGACCAATACATTGATCGTTATGATCAATATCGTGTTACTATCAAGAGCATCCGAAACATTGAGGCTTCCGTTCAACCCAGCAGAGACCGTAAGTTACACACTTCACTAGAGGGTTGCTATGCTAATCACGTGAATAGGCAAGCAGAAGATCACCGATCAAATTGCCCAGCTCAAGTACAAGGAACCCAACTCTCCCAAGATCGTCGTTCTCGAGCAGGAGCTTGTTCGTGCTGAAGCCGAATCGCTTGTCGCCGAAGCCCAACTCTCAAACATCACCCGCGAGAAGCTCAAGGCTGCCTTTACCTACCAATTCGATGCTCTCCGCGAGCATTGCGAGAAGCTCGCTATCATTGCTGGTTACGGAAAGCACCTTTTGGAGCTGGTCGATGATACTCCAGTAACTCCTGGTGAAACCCGCGCCGCGTACGACGGATATGAGGCTTCCAAGGCTATCATCCAAGACTGCGAAGATGCGCTTACTAACTGGGTCACTGCCAACGCTGCCGTCTCCTCCAAGCTCTCTACCCGCGCGCGTACCCTCTCTCAACGCCGCCGCAATAACATCCAACGTAACCCAGAAGGTCACGATCTCACTGGTCAAGACGCACCAATGAACGACCGCGAATCCGGTCTCTGGGTCCCAGCTAGCGCTCACAAGGGCGGCGACGAGTATGAAGATGAAGAAGAGGAAGAGGAGGAGGAAGTCGCAGCTCCTTCCATCCAAGACAGCGCCGTAAACGGTGAGGCTCGAGGCCGTCAAGAGACTGTCGTCGCATAAATCAACTGGCGGATGAATGCTCATTTTCGCGCGTGCTTGGGGAAACATGAGTGGAGAAGAGGGGTTGATATGAAATGAAAGGTTGATTGCGAGGAATGGGGGTGGATGGAGTCATTATTTTATACTTCTCGGACGGGTGGTGGATATTCCCAGGATCTCCTTTTCATGATCTGCTGCTTTGCTGCTGCCTTCTTGTGTGCTGTGCTGCGCTGCGCTCCGGGGGAAAAACGAGGCGAGGAAGGGAGGGGTTGAGAGAGGAGAGGATGAGATGAGTTGAGATGAGTCGTATATGTGGTGGTAATAGGTAATTCTTCTTATGATGGGTGGGCGGCGGATGGATGAACGAAACGTGGAGTGGAATGGAGTGGAATTGAATTGAACGGAATTGAATGAATGGATCCGGCGGTCAAATTATTGTATTTTTAGTTTCGGCAATAAAAGCTCGAGTTTTCAATTTGGTTGTTCTTGGTTTGTGATGTGTGAGGTCTGGATTGGAGGCCGTGGTGTATGTACGGGAGAGGCGCTCTGACTACCCCGCTTGTGCTTTGCTTGCTTGCTTGTTCCTGAGGCTCAATAGTTTATTTCCATGCCTCTCTCTCTCTCTCTTCTGAAAATCTAATGCCGGCTTCTCTTCTCATCTCCATTCGTCTTGTCGCAAAGCCTTCAAGCGAGTCTTGGGAGATAGAACCTATCCCTATGTCCTCTCCTCTCCTTTCCCATTCTTTTCGATCCCTTACCCACTCCCTGCATGGTTCTCTTGCGTCAACCTACGAACTCAATCCACCCACCAACTCAACTCAACTCAACCCGACCCAAATCCCAATAATCTCATGGTGCATTCACCCCTGTCCAATTCTCACTCTTTCCTTCCTTTCTTCTCTCTGACTTCTCACTCACTCACCCCTTACTCCCAACACCAACACCAGCACCAACACCATATGTCTCCCTCTGCGTAGTAGATAACTGACTCTCGAACTCCTCAACCTCGATCTTCGTTATGTATTCTCCAGGCACGACGATCAGGCCGAGGTACCGGGATGTGAGATCTTGAGTTATTGTTTCGGGAACGGAGGTTGAGGTTGAGGAGGAGCTTGTGGGGTTTGTTGGGGTGGATGTGGATTTTGGAGTTGGTGGGAGTCGGTATTCGAAGGTTTGGGAGAGGATTATATTTTGATCCTGTGGGGAGGAAGGGGGGGTTAGTTTTGGGGTTGGAGGTTGGGATTGGGAGTTGGGAATGGATGGGGAGGATTTGGTGGGGTAATAGGAGTGGATGATGGAGAGAAAGAAGGAAAGCAGACGAACAGAATCAGTGCATTTAAATTGTCCTAGAAACATTCTCGTGTCGGTTGTTGTGATTCGAAGATTTTTGCCTAGTAGGGAGGTGAGGAAGCTTTCTGCTTGGTCTTTGGATTGTGGATCTGCCATTTTGAGGGAGTTGCTTTCTTCAAGTTTGGAGAGAGGAAGTTTAGAGAGTTTTGGTGTTGATGATGCAAAATTATGGAGGGGTTCGGCGATAAGATACGTAAAAATCACGTGATCGCGCGAGAATTACGGGATGCGTCATTATCTTTCAGGCGACAGGACTTCCCCTCGTGCTCAGTGTCTTGAGAAGCCGACGACCTTTCGAGAGTGGTGGATTGGGTTGAATGCGTGATGAGAAAAAGGCAATCATGAGGTGGGCCAGTGTTCGAATTCACGACTCAACATCGAGGTCTATATCTACACCTTAAACCATCCTCTCCGAGTCTGCTACGATTCATACACGCGAAATAACGATTTCATTGCGTTCCATCGCCCTCGGTATTCTATCTCGAAATAAGTTGCCATCGAAATGGGAGTAACAGGCCTCTGGCCTATCCTCTCACCCTCCGCGCGTCCAACTCCTCTTCCCACCCTCAACCGCAAGCGCCTCGCAGTCGACGCCTCTATCTGGATCTACCAATTCCTCAAAGCTGTCCGCGACAAAGAAGGCAACGCTCTACGTAACTCCCACGTCGTCGGATTTTTTCGGCGCATCTGCAAGCTTCTCTACTTTGGCATCAAACCCGTTTTCGTATTCGATGGCGGCGCACCAGTATTAAAGAGACAAACGGTGCTGAGTCGAAAACAGAGACGGGAAGGTAGACGAGAAGATGCAATTCGGACAGCCGGAAAGTTGTTGGCGGTGCAGATGAAGCGGAGGGGCGAGGAAGAGGAAGAGAAGAGGAAGAGGGACAAAGCGAGGGAACGTGATGGGTTGCCGAATATACAGGATGAGGAGGAGGTCATACCTGCGGATAAGGAACTCGTGTATGTGGGGGAGATGGGTATGTCTGCGGCGGAACGGCAACAGACGCGCAAGTTCAGAAAGACGGATCAGTATCATCTCCCTGAATTGACGAATGGAATCGAAGGTATGGGCCAACCGAATGATCCGAGAGTTATGAGTGCGGAAGAATTGGAGGAATATGCGAGACAGTTTCATGATGGGGAGGATGTCAATCTTTATGATTTTAGTAAGATTGATTTTAATGGGGAGTTCTTTTTGAGTTTGCCGCCGGGAGACAGGTATAATATTTTGAATGCGGCGAGGTTGAGGAGTAGGTTGAGGATGGGACTTAGTAAGGAGCAGCTTGAGGATATGTTTCCGGATCGTATGGCATTTTCAAAGTTTCAGATTGAGAGAGTTAGGGAGAGGAATGAGTTGACGCAGAGATTGATGAATTTAAACGGAATGAATGATATGGCCGGCGTGGGCGGCGGCAGGATTGCCGGTGAGAGGGGTAGAGAATACGTGCTGGTGAAGAATGAGGGTGTTGAGGGTGGATGGGCACTCGGGGTTGTAAGTACGGATAAGAAAGTTGGCGAGAGGGAGAAGCCAATTGATGTCGATGCATTGCATCAAAAAGTCAAGGAGAATCTAGAAAGTGAGGAAGAGGAAGAAGATTTTGAGGATGTTCCTATTGAAGGATTGAACCGACTACCAAAGCCGAAGAGCCATCCTCGAGCACAAGAATTCGCTGAAGAAAGACAGAAGTTCTACGAGTCGAGGAATGGGAGACAAGCTCGAGAGGTATCAGAAGATCCCGATAGCCTTTTTGTAGATGGTAACCCAATGGAGGGACCATCGACCTCCAACGGGCACTCTTTCAATGAAGAGGATGACGACCTCAATCGAGCAATTGCCATGTCTCTACAACAAGATGGTGTGGACGAAGAACACGATCATATCAACCGTGCCATAGCATTATCTCTCCAAAAGAATCATCAAGCAGACGAATCAGACGAAAGTGCAGACTTCGAGGATATGGTCATGCCAGAGTACGAACAAAAAGCAGTGCAAGAACCAAAACCAATCGCAAGCTCAGGTGGACGAATGGTGGCTCATATTGTCAATAACAGAGCGAATGCTGCAGTGTCAAAGCGAAAAGCTGTTGATATCAGCAGTGACAGCGATGATGAAATGGATCTTCAAGCCGCTCTTGCGAGAGCAAGGAGGCAGAAAGCTCCAGATTCGAGGCCGAGGCAGCCTGCGCCTGTTGCTTCGAACGTTAAGAATCCCTTTGATGGTCCATTGCCGTTTGAAAAGCTTGACTTCAGGACTTCCATATTTGGGAAGAGCAATCAACGTGCAACCCCAGCTGAAGACGGCGATGGTAGAGATGATGAAGACATGGCTGGCGGCTTCGACGATGCTCTCGAGGAAGAAACTCCCAGGCCATTGCCGCCGTGGTTAGCTAGTGGTGGAGACATTCGATCTGATGTTGAGGAGCAAAGGAAGCGAGACCAGGAACTGAATGCTGAGGACAGGGAAAGGGCAGAGGAGGAAGAACGTTTGTTCAGGAAGCGGAACGAGCCTATCGAGATTGACTCTTCGGATAATGAGAGTGATGTTGAGATTGTGGATAGGCCACCAACACCACAGAGACGAGGAGTTGGGTCGAACTCGCCAATATTGGTCACCACAGATACAGAGGTATTAGGTGATGTTGCTGAGGATGTGAGGGCCGAGCCACCTATTTCGAACATTCCGCGAGACCGACAGCCATCGATTGAACCAAAAAGTGGTCCCGTTGAAGAATCTGAAGCCGAGGAGATTGAGTGGTCTGAAAGTGACTATGACGATGCTACCACGAAGTCAGCAAAGATAGTCGATGTCCAACATCCAGCTGGAGGAAGAATGGATGTCGTTTCATCTGCATCACCAGAGCCAGATTTTGAGGAAGTAGAAATGCCTCATAATAATGGCGAGAATGGACAGAAATCACCAGAGAAGGCTGCAATAGCTAGAAGTTCAAGTCCGATATTTGAGGATGTTGATATGCCAGACACAACAGCGACCTTCCCATCAGAACCTCCGGTTACGTCAAAAAATACAATGAACCAGGACGACATGTCCCTTAACGAACAGGAGCGCGCTGAAATCGATGCGGAATTTGATGACTTCAGTGATCCAGAAGAGGAAGAGCTGCTTGCTCAACTAGCTATCGAAGCAGAAGAACACGCTCGATTCGCGAGCACTCTGAACAACAAATCAGAGAGAGAGAACCAAGAAGCATACGAGCGAGAACTCAAAGCTCTTCGGAATCAGCAAAAGAAAGACCGTCGAGATGCAGATGAGGTCTCTCATATCATGATAACGGAATGTCAAGCTCTTCTTCGCCTCTTTGGTCTCCCATACATCACTGCACCTATGGAGGCAGAAGCTCAATGCGCCGAACTTGTACACCTTGGTCTCGTAGATGGTGTCGTCACGGATGATTGTGATATCTTCCTGTTTGGCGGTACACGCGTATACAAGAACATGTTCAACAGCAATAAGTTCGTAGAATGTTACCTCTCCGGCGATATTGAGAAGGAGCTTTCACTCTCTCGCGACCAACTGATCGCTATCGCTCATCTTTTAGGCTCGGATTACACAGAAGGTCTTCCGGGTATAGGACCCGTCACAGCTGTTGAAATACTTTCAGAATTTCCATCCGCCAACGGTCTCCAAGAATTCAAGGACTGGTGGTCTTCCGTTCAACTCAATTCCCAACCTCTTAACACTGAGTCTTCAACTTTCCGGAAGAAATTCAGAAGATCACAAGCTACGAAGCTTTTCCTCCCTCCAGGTTTCCCTTCACCAGCGGTCACACAAGCATATCTGAAACCAGCTGTCGATTCGGATCCAGAACCATTCCAATGGGGTGTTCCAGACTTAGACCGTCTCCGAGAATTCCTAATGGCAACGATAGGCTGGAGTCAAGAGCGGACAGACGAAGTCCTCGTCCCAGTGATCCGGGACATGAACCGTCGCGAACAAGAGGGTACCCAAAGCAATATTACTCAATTTTTTGAAGGGGCAGTCGGTGTTGGCGCGAATGGCGTTGTTGGGAAAGAGAGAGCCGTGGGCAGTAAGCGAATGAAAGATGCTGTCAACAGATTAAAGGCGAAGAAGACGGGCGCTGGAAGGGAAGGCAGTATTCTGAATAGAACGTTCGCAGATGAGGCTAGGCACTGGGCCGAGAACAATGATATCGGGTGGACGGAGAGAGAACAAGCTAAGCTTGCTAGGAAGAGTGGGAAGGGGAAAGGCAAAGGGAAGGGTAGGAAGAGAGGGGCGGCGGAGGTAGGAGCGGAAGCGGAACCTGTCGCAGAGGCGGAACGCGATGGACAGGGAATTGCCGATGAAGTGGAGGCGGACAACGATAGTGGTAGTGGGGATGAGTATAGGGAGGAAGGATCAAGGAGTAATGGGAAGGGCAAAGAAAGGGCGAAGCGAAAAAGGACGAAGACTTGAGGGATTGCTGAATACCTAGGCGATATGCCTTCTACTTGTACGAATAATGTCCCGAATGACATCAAACGCTGAGATTGCATCCAAGACACACCAAACCATGCTCTCAGTTGCAATGGAGGGAGCCATTTTTTTTACTTCTCTTCCCGATAAATCGCGTTTCGAGAGGTTCACACATGGCTGAAAACAATTGCCAGGAGTCGCATGATGAGTCTGTATGAACACGGGCATGCAGAAAAAGTAACGAACGAATGTCAACGTTGACGCCCTATTTCTTCTGGTTGGTGGCTGTTGGGTCAGAGGCAGTCTACCAATTACGCTTGTAGTTACTGGCAAGCAGTTGCAGAGCAACATGGCTCGGCTTCACTGGTCGAGGACATCGCCCAACCCGAGTTTCTGCCCTCGCCAGCCTGCCCGCACCAACTCGCACAGCTTTACCAGTTTGGAGCATGCGAACCGGCTCTTAGGGTGCTATATGAGATAGCCTATTACAACCTGATTTTGGTTGCTCGAGAATGAGCTCTTTGCTATCGAGAGCTTTTTTCGAATATTTAATAAGCTTCAGCTTTATTTTACCAGAAAAAAATAACGCGAGGCTACGTTCAACCTTGCTCTACGATATAAACGGACGCCCAAATTTCGCACCTCCAAACATCTATCCTCTAACCCATGCGGAGTTTCGCCGAGGCGAGACAACTAATACTTGCATAATGCCGTACGAATTATGACCACGAGTATTAAAGGATGGGAATCGATGCGTCATGCTGCATGCCTGCAGCCGAAAACGGGCCAGAAGAGCCTTGATAGGTTGTTGTGTGAGGAGTTTTGAGGAGCATTGAGGACCATCGTGCATGTGCATGTTGAATAAGAGAATTCTCCAACCTGCCATGGCCCATCCGTAAATGGAAGGCCATCAGCCAATCGACCGCTACGGCTGTGGCACCCACTATCATACAGTCAACCAGCCACGTCTCCCTCGTCACTTTGAGGCATGGGCGAGCGCGTGCGTGATGCTGTGGGCTCTTTTGAAGCCTGAAGAATCTGCAAGGAGACCGAACGGTGCAGCTTCGAAAAATGTTCCGCCACTTGCTCTCACATATGGTTATATATCTTGGCTGTCTGTCCTTCCCTATCCACGAACTCCTTTTTCCGCCTCACTCACGGCTCTCTCCTAGCCATCTTTGCAACCTATTGATATTCCCCCATTTCATAACATCCTGCATCTATGGCCCCGAAGAAGAACTTCTGGGAGGACTTCGGCTACAAGACAGCCAAGAAAAATCCCGCAGCCAACCAAGGCGGACGCAAATATGGAATCCGAATCCCGACTGTAGCGTCCCAGGTCGACCGCGACGTCGATGCTGATGAGGGCGGCGACAATGAAGGTGTGTACATTATGTGATACTCTTCCTTGAACCCGCCATCTTGCGGTAGCAAAACATGGTCAACCATTTCCTCCCTCGCTAACTCGTCTGTCTGTCCCATTCAGGCGCCGACATCCACATCAACGGCATCGACGTTGATATCCCCGACACCGTGCCCGAAGAGCACTGGCCCGACTATGGGGACTTCAAGGACGACCTGAAGACGGTGATCGACCTTCTCCAATCCACCAACGCCGACAAGATCGCCGCCGAGGAGAAGGTCAAAGACCTCGAAGCGCGCGTGGCTGAGCTCGAGGCCAATCAAGCATCCGCCAGCGACGTGGCCGACGTGACGCGCGACCGCGACAAGTACAAGGCGATGTACGAGGCCGAGGTTGAAAAGGTCCGTATGCGTGCGGAGGAGCTGCGCGAGATTTTGCCCGCGCGGGAGCCAAATTCTTAGCTTCCACTCTTTCAGGGTAATAAGCTTGCAGACGATAGTTGATTGGTAGAGGGCTGACGGCTGACTGATAACCCCCTTCTATAGGTGCGAAACCTTCAAGCCAGCGTGGACTCGTGGATCAAGACGGCGAACGAGAACCAGCGGCTGCTGCAGGAACTTCAGAATAAACCCGCGAAGATCGAGTATATTCAGGTGCCTGGGCCTGAGAGGGTTGTTTACCAGCAGGTGCCCGGACCTGAGCGAGTGGTTTATCAGCAGGTGCCTGGCCCAGAGAGGATAGTCTACCAGAACGATCCGCGCTGGACTAAGGCTCACCATGAGATTGCTGCGTATCGTTCGGTTGCCTGGGCCTATCACCCGTTGAACGAGCAGGTGAAGGCTGCCGTTGCGGATGGAAGATATTTGCCCAACAGCGATATTTATTGATTTCGGTTGCTATTAGCGAAATGGAGACTATATTTTTATCATTTAGCTTAATAGTCGGTCCACCTTCTCTGCTCGCGTGGCTCACAGTCGGGATACAGCGGTGCAATTAACTAGTGCGAAACTCGAAAATTTAGCAAGAACACTAAAAAGTGTGAAAATCGATAAAATCGCCAAATTCTGATAGCAAGGGCACTTAATTTTGCCTGGTGGCAGATCACTCATCCAGGCGACCTACAGAATGCTTCCCTCCATTTTTCTTCCGCGATAGTCATCATTACTATATTCTGGAGCTTTCTTACTACTCTCAAGGCACTGAAGTAGCCCAGCTAATCGATCGAGAGACCACATTCATCCAGACAGGTTATGTGCTTCCTGCAAATTATACATCACAACAGATTGTGGGTCAGCTCTCAGAAGCTCTAAATTATAAATATCCTATTTCAAACTATGCACATCGTGAATCATGGCTAGGTGAGATGAAATTACTCTAATCTCTAAATCTCGGTGTTGAGAAGCAGGTCTCGATTCGTTCTTCAATCGTTCTTTTACTTTCATTTCACTTCAACTGACACTCAATCACAGTCTGGCTTCCAACTATTTGTTTCCAAATTTTAACCAGTTTCAAGCCCGCCGAGTCGAGAAGTTCTGAAAACTCCTTCTCCGAACGCTCTTTCCCGCCTATGATGAGCATGCAAAGATCCATCCAATATACAGTCTTATCAACACCTTCAGGCTGCGGTGGCACGACCATCTCGCCTATCAGAAGTCTCGAATCAGGTGCCATTGCTTCTGCGATATTTTGGAGTATTTTGCGGCATTCTGCATCTTGCCAATTGTGCATTATGCGACGGAGATAATAGATTTGGGCATCTGAATAGGATGTTAGTCATGAGTATGATTAGGGAATTAAACGGGATTTACTCTTGACAGGCTGCGGTTCAAAGAAGTCAATAACCATCTTCTCAATTCCAGGCAACTGCTCGTCGGGAACAGAATCAAGAACAGCTTTTCGATCTTGTAAAATTACTGTTCCTTGACCCAGATCTCCACCAGCAGCCTCAAGCTCTTTCTTGATTTGAAGAAGGCTCTGACCTTTCCCGCCTGCTACATCAACTATGAATGCTCTTGAAGGATCTATATCTTTATCAAGCAAAGAAATGAAAGGAAACATGCCCAGGACAGGCAAAGCATTCTCCTGCGTCGTCATCGCGGTGTTGAATCTCTTCAACCGATCCGGGTGATCTAGAAGGACTTCGTAGAAAACTTTTCCTTCGGCATTGTTGGCCCATGAATATGGAGACATGCGAGGGTTCAGAATGGAATCCGATTTGTGAGTTGCCATATATTCAGGTAGTGTGTATGCCACGGGCGCAATCTCGTCAACGCTAGCTTTCATTAGACCCGATCGGACGCATATCAGGGTATCAGACTTGCCATAGATCCCAAAACTCAACTTCTGCTGTATCGAGATATGCCAGAGACAGTGGGGTGTGGGAAAATGTACCACCTTCACGTGCATCTAAGATTCCGGTCGCTGTCAGAATACGCATCAAGCGAGCTACATGGAGGTCAGTTATACTCTTGTTTTGGATCTGGAAGAGCCTACACAATACTTCCTCGTTCTTTCCGGTAACAGTAGCCAATTGCTTGGCGGTAATGTGTTCATCGCGTGGTATCTTCTCTAGGACTCCCATCTGGCGCAGGGTACGAACTGCTGAAGTTTCTGAATACTAGATATTTTTATCTGGTGAGCATCGCTTCCTAGGTAAGAAGCGATCTTGGCAGGTCTCACATTGGTGAGCTGTCTAAACATAGCTTCTGCTGGATCTTCAAGTTGATAATGCAAGGCTTCAACCATGCCCAACATCTTAGCCCGCGCGACACGATCTGGCCGCTCTATGTTGCAAGACTTTGCTTCTACCAGCAGTGCTTCAATCGAAGCTACCAATTCTGCGTTGGTAGCCATGTTCGCGAGGCTGATGTAGCGCGAAGTCCAGAAGTGTTATACGATGGGAATGTTTGTATTTCCCCCCAACCAGCTGTCTCATGGGCTGTGCCGCCTTTGCTTGGTGTTGAGGCTTCAGGCTTCTGCATCACTAGTGGCCTGGAAGATGTCGCTTGTAGCACGTGGACTGCAGCCTGAGGATTAGATAATAGCAGAAGATGCAGCGCTAATCAAAAGAGGAAACCGAGCGAAAGGAGGCTAATACATTTCCAGCACTAACTATGTTTTCATGATCCAAGGTCTCTAAAAGTAACCTCCCAGAAACCCTTGGCAATGTATCTTATAAGTACCAGCGAGTGCTCCAGTGGTATTTCTAAACACCGCTTTCCTTCCATTCCATCTTGAACGACTCTCAACAGCTAGTAAAAATGTCACAAGATAAAAATGTCGTCCTCATCACCGGAGCCAACACGGGTCTTGGCCTCGAGATCGTCAAAGCATTGTATAAAACTACGGAGTCTTACAACATTATCGCAGGTAGTCGGCTTGTCAGCAATGGCGAAACTGCCGTTGCAGCTGTGCAACAAGAAATCCCATCTTCGTCCAGCACCCTCAGCGTAGTCCAGGTAGACCTTACTTCAGATGAGTCCATCAAGGACGCTCTCGAGAACATCGAATCAAAATTCGGCCGGCTAGACATCTTGGTCAACAACGGTGGCGCAAATTTCGACGGAACCATCAGAGATGGCCAACTGAGCATCCGGGAGGCATGGAACAAGTCGTGGGATACCAACGTCTCCGGTACTCAAGTGCTCACGACTGGAGCAATTCCTCTAATGCTCAAGTCAAAGAATCCGCGATTGATCTTTATTACGAGCGGTACTTCTACCTTGACTCTGACTGAGAGTTTTGCCCACCCGTCGCTACAGCGCATCAACGCCTCACCAGCACCAGGCTGGCCAAAGCCGAAAGAGATTAATCCTATCGATGCATATCGAAGCTCAAAGACAGGACTGAATATGATGATGAGACAATGGCATCGAATTCTGCTCAATGATGGTGTGAAGGTCTGGGCTGTATCCCCGGGATTCCTTGCAACTGGACTCGGAGGCGTTGGAATTGAACAGCTAAAGAAGGTGAGCAAATATAGCTCCTTGAACAGTAGATTCCCTAATCAATATACTTCAGATGGGGGCGCGGGATCCTTCGGAGGGTGGCAATTTCGTCAGGGATGTCATTCAGGGACAAAGAGACCAGGACGTCGGAAAGGTCATCTGGATGCACGCTAGTTCTAAAGGTATCCAACCTTGGTAGAACGCTTCAGTCTTCTTGTTGTAGCTTCTAGAAATGAGGTCCTGTCAATTCATTCTATATTACATTATATCAATCGTATAGCAAGACATCCGAAAGGTATGGATAAAGCCAGCGAAGTGAAATAGAACCAAGTATACACATCATTTATCTTTCGACAAACGGCTAATGTTCTGTTGGCGTAAAAACAGGCGCCAGTTCCAGCTCTCGCATCATGGCTTTCCAATAAAGTCCATCGTCACCAGCACGTTCGCCGAGTTGTAGTTCATCAAGCCACATGCGTACCGCTCGATAATCTCTTCTCACACGTTGTTCACACCACCAGGTTCCCTCGTACCGACACATGAGCCCCAGCCAGTACCCAAATATCCACACCGCTCTTTCATCTTTATTGTAGAGAAACGATCTGAAATCTCCATGTATCTTTGTGAGGAACATCAGATTGAGGAATATCTTTGACTGTGAGGGGTCAATGCCCCGCAGATATGCAAGCGCGATCGCTGCTGGCCGAAGAACATCATTCGGGTCGGCATCAACATTAGAATCACAACTGGAGCTATCATTCTTCAACTGGAATGCTCGAATCCAAGTCTCGGGAACAATATCCAAGCTATGAGGTCTTCGGGAAGTTCGGGCCGCTGTCCAACCTGCTCTTCAGTGGCCAAACATGATAGGATCAAGAAAATGTACCGTCTTCTCCAAATACCCCGACAATGAGATTAAGAGAGGCCGGAGACCCGCTTGCAGTGTCAGCCATCCCAGTCGGTCCTCTCTCAAGCTGAAAACCCACGATGATCTCGGATCTTTTTCAGCGCTATTTTCTTGGTGTGGAAGTGTAAAAGCAATCATGTTTAGCAACAATGCAGCCAGCAGCATTGCATCTACTCCTTGCTGCCCCAGCAACCTCCCAGGTGTTTCAAGGGCTTTTTGAAAGTCCCTGATTGCTAGAGATTGATGGAAATGTTCAGCGATGCGATGCTCCAATATACCTGGAGACATATGCCGCAAGTGACATGCAGTAATAGCAAATATCGTGTTGCGGATAAGAGAGTTCGACTGTGAGAGTGAGGCTAGCTCATCACGACCAGGTATATGGAATATGTCATCCCAATTTGTATAGAAATGATGTAGAAGTTGAATACCAGGGGTACCATTCTTCGGACTGGGGTAAGGATCAGCAATCAGAGTGACTGCGGAGAGGCCCGAAGTCGTAACGCGGCCAATAAAGCCGTGTTCATGTTCACTGTCATAAGGCCTGCCATATACACATTGTCTTCTGTTTCTTCGGCATCGTTCGCAAATTGGTTTACACTCGTCACACTAATGCCATGTAAGCTTCGATGGACAGGAAGTGATAACCTAAAGGAAATACACACTTTAACCTTCTTTACTTTGCAAGGAAGACAGCCAGATCTAGATTTCCTGTGGGGTCTCTGCTTTTTGTAATCCCGAATTCTCAGATCAGGATTACTGGATGAGAGGACTTGGAATCCGGGCTGTGCGTCCATCGTCATTTCTCACGGGGAAGAGGAGAGTAAGGTGATCAAAATTACACATACGGAATCAACAACCTTCAGGTCCACTCTGGAGATAATTAAATGGCGCAAGCATCGCCGAGCTAGCACGGCTGTGCTCGGTTTCCTTTTCGAGACTAGTGTTTGAATAAGTGCTGAGGACAACTTGTTTTGCCACGAACCAAATCGTTTTTGCCCATAAAATACGCGAAGGTGGTG
The DNA here is from genome assembly GCA_009613015.1 of Mollisiaceae sp. DMI_Dod_QoI. Taxonomy (NCBI): domain Eukaryota; kingdom Fungi; phylum Ascomycota; class Leotiomycetes; order Helotiales; family Mollisiaceae; species Mollisiaceae sp. DMI_Dod_QoI. The sequence continues at coordinate 2,260 of VXCB01000279.1, read as the reverse complement.
GGCGCTCATAGCCAAGCACGTCCCCAAGGTACAGCTGGCCATGATAGGTAGCGTTAGCGCACAACGAAAATGGGGGCCAGATCAATCAATTACAGAGTCTTCCGACTGACACTGAAGTAAACAAAGCTCAACTCTCTTTACATGAATCTCTTTCTATTGTTCGATCTTAACAGCGCGCGGGGTAATGCTATCTCCTCTGTTGCCCTTGATTTCGTTCCTACCAATTTCATCACGTGGAAAGTATAGCCTCAAGGCTCGCTAAGTCAGGGGCCGTGCTTCAGGGGGTATTGGGAGGGGTAATGGCAAAATCGTACCTTACCGTTCATAAATATCATCAAGACTCTGCTAAGACTATATGAAGTAGATTTCTAATAAACACTTGTTCGGGTTTAACATATTTCATCTCCCAATTCCGCCCGCAATAAAAAGCCTGGCGCCAGCCCTGCCATCTCCCAAGGCATTATGTTGGGATCCTATTTCAACAGCTTGGCAAACTCGAGACTGTTCTTAAGCGAATCCTCAAAGGCGGTCGACGGTTCGGTTAAAAAAAGCTATGGTTTGATTTGTCAGCTCTACTTATTATAAGGAAAAGGCAATTCTAGAGTGAAAAGAAGATTGCACAATATACCTTCTGAGCTTCCTCTATATCATCTTCCCTGCCGTACATTCCAAATTCCTCTGCACTCTGGAAAACTTGTAGCAGATCCTCCTGGAACCATTCTGGCAGACCTTGTGAGGCGAGTGCAGCTTTGTATGCCCCTTTGTCCATGATTTGTAGAATCACATGAAGACCACATTCCTTGAAGACATTGACCATCTCCCCGACAGTATAATATTTCGTGGCGAGATTGAACTGACGGTTGAGAGACTTCTCTGGGTTTAGAAGGATGCCTTTGACAAACTTGCCTAGATCAGTGGATGCGTCGATCAATGGAATCTTTGTCTTGGCATTGACTGGCTCGGGGAAGACGAGATTGTAAGATGGAGGCGACGCCGACACAGGGTTAAGTAAGCTCAGAATGAGGGAAGTGTATGCGCCGAGGTAGACGGTAGTATGCGGGATTGATAGTGATCGAATATGGTCGGTGACCATGGCTTTGCTCTCAAAGTGGGCAGCGAGGGTCAGTTTATTGTTCGAAACTGCAAATACTCAAATTAGTTGACGACTTGGTAATCCACGAGAATAGAAAGGAGGGGTGCGACAACGCAAAAAAGAAACAAGGTAGATTACACTTCGCGATACTTGGAAGAGCGCTCCAAATCAAATGCTTAACATCCAATTCCTGTATGTATCAGCGGACATCCAGCAATACCGGTGCCTAACGCAATTGAAATACATACTTTGGCGATATCGGCAACATTCTTTCCCTGCCTAGTCTCGGCCACAGTATCCATGGTTTCGGCGAAATTGGTAACTGCATACACGGCATATGCATCTTTCAGGGCCATGCGTAGGGACTCCCTATCTTCAAGGTCTCCCTAAAACGAAACCATTAGCGGCTGACTCTATACCCATGGAGTCTTCATAGAAGAGGAATGGACCAACCTTTGTAATCTCCGCACCCTTTTTAATAAGAGCAACAGCAGCAGGCTTGGATGGGTCTCTGGTGATTGCGCGAACGTGAAACTGGTGGGAAGCAGAGGGATCTCGCAAGAGGGCTTTGGCGACCGAGCTACCTTGAACACCAGTTGCTCCAAAAACCACAACGACTTTCTTATCTACGAAAGCCATCCTTACAGAGAAAGATATCGAATTGGATGAGATATTTGCTTATGCTGAATGTTGAGTTTTCGAGCAAGAGAATGCAAATGTACTTTGAAGTCGTAGAAGTACTTTAAGGTTGCTCGAACAGTTCTCTAGATTGATCTTGAGAGTGTGTGAGAAAGGGAGGAATGGGATTAAATAAACATCAGGGAAATAAAAGGTTCTGAGGGCTCAACTCGCGCCAGATTGCCTGTTTATAAATCAAACCAGATTTTATCATGAAGGTGCAGTCTATTCCCTTCCATAACGGAAACTCAAGGGAGTCTTTCCGTGATTGGTTGCATCGCAATACCTTCTAGTTGGGATTAGTGCGCCTAGGTAGTGCCCGAAACGCCCCCAATCACTGCACACTTGCCGGGGCAAAGCTTCCCACCAGGGGTTGCAAGAATTCTGTGCGCACGGGCCAAAAACACTAATATCGTAATCGTGAAATCAATAAAAATATAAACAAACATCTTACATCATAACTATGGCTCCACCAACGCGATCAAATCC
>VXCB01000278.1:0-19524 GCA_009613015.1 Mollisiaceae sp. DMI_Dod_QoI | reverse complement strand
GTAGAAGCTGTAGAAGTTGTGAATTATACTTAGTGTTGAGGAGAAAGTGCTAGAACAGCATGGCACTAAGCTCACCGCCTTACAGGGGGGGTGTTCATCATTTGCTGAAACCCCCTTTCGTACCTAGCTAGCGACGGACGCGCCCAATCAGCCATCGTACCTACGAAGGTACCTAGGTAATCAATGATGTTGTCGGGATGGTATTCGCAGTTGCGAAAACAAGGATTGCAATGTCTTCAGGAACGGGATTGGACTTTGCTCCTGATTAGATATTTGGAGATTGTTCGGTGACTGAGAAAGCGACTTCTGCTAAGAGCCTGCGAGACCCCGATGAGCGAGTGGGGGGATGGGCGGAATGAAGCCGTCTCAAGCCGCTCTGTCGGCTAAGCCCCTGTTGAAATCCGTGATCGGTCACAATGCCCATTCATTGAGATCCCAGAGTATCTTTTTGTATCTTCGACTTGAAGCCAACAATATTACACCATTGCAGATAAGCAACATTGTGCTATGCATACTTCTCAGTCAACTTCCCTTTCACGGAAACGTTTCTTCGGGTACCTAGGTAGGCAATGCCTTCGAGGGTTTTCACAAGCAAGACGCCGCTGTGGCATAATTCGTATGTAGAAGTCATTTGCATCTGAATTAGTCAATAAGGGGTATCAAAGGCGCCACCGTCTCATCGCATCTAGGACATAATGCATATCTAGACAATCCGCTCTTGTCCAAGATGCCGATAGATATCCAAACACCTTGCCCGCTTCATAGTAGTAACTGTAACCCAACTCCACGCTAAATAGATCCCATCCCATTGCATCGCTCCGCTGACTCAAAGGTCGCACCCATTTCCGTCTTTTGTTTGTTTGCATCACGGTCGAACAACCGCACCTTTACTCATACTCCACTGACAGCACCCGAATACCCGCTCTCGTCGTCAACCGTCGCCGCACTACTCCTTACCGACGGCACATCCTCCGTTCCTCTCTCATCTTCACCCCTATCGTGTATTTCCATTGCAAACGTACGTTCTTGTTCCGCAACAACATCAGGATCCAGCCGTCGTGCTTGTGCAAGCATATCAATATTGCTATCTGTATCAATATCCGAGGCCTCATCTTCCACACCACTATCATCTGCCAGACCCAAATCGTTGCAATCTTCCATCCTATTCCGAGGCATGCTGCGGGATAGCAGAAAGGTTCTGTCCCGCCGAAGACGGGAGATTCCTGAGGATGAGCTATCGGTATCGGAACCTACAGCAGACGAATCCGTCGTTACATCCCAGCCGAGAGGTGGAGGGAGTTGCGAGGGTTCGAGGTTGACATACATCGTAGAAAGAATCTCAGTCTTAACCGGAAGCTGCTCAGAAGATGCAGCTAAGCTACGAGGTGGAGATGAGAATCCGGGCCACGCTGCGAGTCGATCCGTGATCACCTCTTCCGGACTCTTATCGTGGAAAGATTCGATAGACTTCTTGGAGACACTGTGCAGAAACTTCCTCGGAGACTTACCGGGCAATGACAGTCTCGAATATAGCGAAAGCTTCGTACGCTGGGCCTCATCCAATTTCCTTCGCCGTGTCTGAACCCGAACAGCAAAATGATCCGCTGGCTGGATTCCAGCAAGACCACTGGCCTCAAAAGTCTGTAAATGAGCACACAGAGGAGATCCATGGGGCAATTCATTCACAAATCGGTCATCCTCAGACTCCTCTTTGAATAGCTCCGGAGTTTTTGACCGCTCCTCTCCGGTTTGGAAAGAACCGTCGCCCTTCGAATAATCCTTAAAGGGTCGTGACGGTAGGAACGAACCCGATGTTGTTCGAACGAACAGAGGTGCCGACTTCTGAGAATTTGAACCAAGCGCAACACTGGCCTGGTTACAATATCCACCCTTTCCAATACCAGATATATGCAATTGGGTTATGATGCTTTCTCGATCTCCAGATAGATCAGTGCAGAATTTGGCTCCGCTGTAGAAAACAATTGGTCCATCTTCGTCGCGGCTCCGTTTCGCGCCACCAGCACGAGATACACTACTTACTGCGCATGCGCCCCGTGATAGCCACCTCGGGTAGCTTTCGTTTTCTGGTCCAGAGCCGAAAGAAAAATCACTTTCCTCCGTTGGTACCATACCTGTGGAAGACGAATTTTGGTGATGAAAGAGTGGCTTGTAGTGAAACGAATTGAAAACGCCTGAGCTCTCCATGGGAATATCAGAATCCACTTCGACGGGTGCTGATGCAAATCGACCAACCTCGACTTTACGTCTTTTCCTGTTGCCCTGCTCATTATCGCCATCTTGAGGTGATCTATTTCGTGCACTGCTTTGCTCACTGTCACTGTTGAATCGGGTACCTTCAGAGCCTCCTCGCCACCTCACTTTCTTCCCATCTCGTGAGAGCTGAAACTTTTCGCTCGCAGCAGCCAATGCCGATCGGACAAATTCGGGTGTGACATTTATAATATGGAGTTGAGCCATATTGATGAGTAGATTCAAATAGATCCATCCCTCTGCATCGGCAGCTACATCTGCTGAGTCCTCAGTAACAAGCCTAGGCGTTGAGAGGCCGAGATGACGGATATAGTCAATGTTCTCGGAAGGAATCTGCGCCCGATCTGGGTCTAGATCCAATGGCCTCGTCGGCCTTTGCTTGGGACTTTGCCGTTCGGGAGAGTGCTCATCTGAAGAATCGGAAATGACTCGCGAACTTGACGCTTCCGTACTCGATTCGCCTAACAACCTCGATGGCTTCCTACTGTCAACGTCGATATCCATTGGAAGGATATGTGCTTCTCGAGTCCCTTCTTCTTCTTCTTCGGACGATCCGTCCCTTACAGCTTGGTCAGCTCTCGCTGCAGATTTGGACACTTCTTGTTGTTGAAGTGGCTGGCTATTCTCGCCCGCTTTGGCACCCTTTCTCCCGGTAAACAACTGTTCCAACCGTTGAACGACGATCCTCTTCTTCTGCCTTTCGGTCATGACAGGGGAGTGTTTCGGCAAGAGACCCTCAGGTATGTCATGCAAGAAGGAGTGTATCTTCTGTTCTTTGCCCACATGCGGTTGCAAGCCGACTGCTTTCTCCAGAGGGAGTTGGAGGCGTTGGCTGAAATTTGATGTGGAAGTTGGCCCTGAGGTAGACATCGACGCATACCCAGAATCATTCGGCCGAGAATTCGATGTTGTTGAGGAGCAAGTATGTCTCGTATTGGTTGTTGCGATGGAGAGGTGAGGATTGAGCGTGGGATACGGCAGGCGCTGGTCCTCAACAGAAAGGTTGGTCCCTTCGTTCTGTGATCCTTCGATACTGGAAGCAAATTGTCTCAAAACATCCTCCAGTTCTCGTCTTTTCTGAGAGGGTAAACTATGTATCTTCAATTCAAACAATTTATCCTTCTCTAGATGTGACGGTTGCGACCTCTCATATCTCCTCAAACGCTTCCTCAACTTTTTGTTCTCAATCGTCAAATCGTCGATCACGCTTCTGAAATCATCTGCGCTGCTAGCGTTAGTCGCTGCTTGCAGCATGCCTGGCAGAAATTGCTCTTCACGTAGCCTAGATGGGGGCCCATCATTGTTTGACGTGCTAGAGCTATTGTGGGGGAGGAAATATGGCGGCTCATCTGTGTATCACGCCACCATCAGCACCTCGACCATTGATACCGGCTAAGCAACTCGTCCACTTACTATCTTCGAAATTCCGGTGGTACCCCGTCTCAGGTCGGCTATTGGAATAATCAAACCACTTTTGCACATTCGATTCGGCTGACCTCCCGCTCTCCTCGGACTCCTGTCGCATGGGAGGAGCTCCAGAGATCTTCACGCCTGGAGTCTCGAGATGCCCGATTTCCGCAGGCTTTGGGCTCGCAGGGACGCCCTCATGGCGCAAGCTGACCGACAAGTGCACAGGAAGTCGACGTGGATGAGGAACTGTCTGGCGCTGCTGCTTAGTCGACGACACAAGCATCTTTTCGTCCTGAGTAGAGTTAAGGATGATCTGCTCCAGGCGGACTCATGGCATTGATCCTTCTGAGATGCTTCGCATGCTTGAACAGATGTGCTGGAATATGACTGCTGGAGGATCTCAATCTTTGGAAAAGGTCTTCAGCAATATTGCGGGAGCGCCCAGGCTCGATCGTATGGTGATATTGCTGATAGGTATGCTGTGATGCGAGTTGGTGGTAGAGCAGGGGCAGGTTCTGCGCGATGCAACAGACGTTTGTAAATGGAAGAATATCAAGAAGAGAGCGAGGTGGCTAAAGGGGACGGAGCAAGGTGAGGTGGTCGACGTGCGAGGTTGTTGGATCTCGGTCGAGATGAAGGGGCCCAATCAAGGATCGGCCAGAAGAAAGGGACGCGTGAGAGACAGAACAGACAACGGCGCCGAAGAGAAGGAGCGGCCGAGAAAGTAGGGAGAAGGGAGAAGGGAGAAGGAAGATGAGAAGAGAGAAGCAGCGAAGTGGGAAGAGGAAAGTGCGACGGAGAGAGGGGGGGACGTCCAACTGCGTCTGAGTGTCGAGTGTGGTGGAGTCGTGGTCGTGGTCGTGGACGTGGGTGGGCATTTGCCGTGAGGCCCTCGTCGTTTCTCACGATCGAGAAATCGGACGGTGAATCTGAAATTTAGACGGTCCGATCGCTCTTTCCTTTGTCGCCAGCAGGGCCGCAGGCCACATCTCGCTCGGGAGACAGGGCGGGTCTCCTCTCCTCTCCTACCCGCTCCCATCCCTCGCTCGGGGCCGTCGCCCAGGGCGCTGTTTCCCGCAATATTTGTGCGATCTCGAAAGGTCTCAGTGACGATGTTTTTCGATCTCGAGGACCCTGGAGCTAAGTCGCGATCGGGCGCCGTCGAGTGGGCCGCTTAGCGAAGCCCGTGCATGGAGGGCGCGGGGTGTGCCGCAAGGAGGCCAGGGGGTGGCCGCAAGAGCAGCAGTCGCTGACTCGCTGAAGAACGCATGCGCATGCGCCGGGACCTGAGCTTGCGAAGATGACTCGGGATTCGGGAACTCACGCTACCTACCTAGTCGCAACATACAAATAACCACAATGCGAAGTACTGTACTATACCTACTTTACTGTTCGAAGGCGAGCGAAGATGGGGAGGGCCGCGCGGGGCGTTGCGAGGCCGCGTGAAAGGCTTGCTTCTCAATCTGCGATATTGCCGGCGCAGCCCATGTCTGCGCTGTGCCGCCTTTCACCCTCCACTGCTCCAGCGTCTCCAGCGTTGACTTGGCGATACTCTTCCACACGACAGACAAGCGCAGGGTCTTCTCACCGCAGCACTTGAGCAAGATTTTCTCTCCCAGCGGAAGCCACACCGGAAGCCGGAGGGGGATAGGCCTGACGCTCTCCCGCTTTTTTCCCCGGAGCGTTGCGTGCCAGTTGCAGGGTCCTGTACGATGACGGCAACCCGCGCTGATCGAACAGAGCAGAGGGTTCAGAGCGGTCTCCCTTTCCATCTAAGGGACGCCAGGATCCAGATTGAGGGATATCGGAGACCATGGGGCCCGGGCCCCAGGCATGCGATGGGACTGGAGCGTTTGTTGCGCTGTTCTTGCCCTTCGCTCTGTCGGGAGGTGGGAGGTGCTGGTGGTGCGATATGATGTCATTCTGCCACGGAAGCCGCGGGGATACGCGGGTAGGCCAATAAGCGAGCCTTCTGCACGAAATAAGGTTCCGGCTGACTACCACAAAGTTTGGAGAATGTGGATTTTGGTCTAACCCGATCGGGAACATATATAAAAGCACTTTGCAGTAAATTGAGAACAATCATTGGGCAAGTTTCGGAATATTTGGATCGTTAAATAATAAGATTTTCTTATTTTCCCTTCAGAACATTAAAAATTGTGTGCTTAAAACAATACATGCCCCCTTCTTCTCGTTACTAAATGCGGTTAGATCAAAATCCATTCTTCAAAGTACATGCGGTAACCGGAGAGCACCAACCTATCTCGGCTTAGGCGCAGCCCAGCAGGGCCATCGCAAGTTCGCAACATCCGAGAAGGCTTTCTGGCCATGGCGGCCTCGAATCGTTCGATGCCAGTTGCATCGACCGATCAGGGCGCGATCATTCATCATTCATCGAGGACGAGTGTTGGTGGTTCCCAGATCCATGCTTACAAAGCCTGGAAGCCTTAGGCGGAATTTGAGATCTTCTTCGGCGAGTCGGCGACACAATGTCAAATGGAAAGCCAATTCGGAGAAACGTCCGCCGTCTCGCGGCACACGCCCCCGGATCTGCAACCCAGTTTTCTGACACCGCTGGAATCAACGTCTGCTCTGCTTGCACCAGCTTGCTTGTGTGACGGCGCATGCAAAACATGCAAAACATGCACCGCATGCACAGCAAAAGCAATGAAATTTCCAGGAAACGGGTTGGGCCATCGCGGGGGCATCTCTGCCTCTACTTCGTACTTCGTATACCTAGGTACGAAGTACACCTGCCATTGCCACTCGCTCAGCCTCGTGACCGCATCCACAGAGACGCGCCCCTGCTCTGCCAGGGCTGCTCCTGCTGCTCCTGCTGCTCCTGCTGCTGCTGGTCGGCGAAATGAGGCAGAAAAGCCTTCCGGCGGGACTCATTTAGGTAAGAGCAGACGAGACACGACGACCTTACCCGCTTGCTCCCAAAACCCTTCAGTCATGCTCATGCAAATAAGATCCCCAATACCCCTTCGACCATTCTTGTTGCACGTCGCAGTTTTCAGGATCTCGATTTGGTCGCTTCGGTGTGCTTTGCAGCGGCATTTCCCTGGTCTGCGATCTGTCTCGATGCCCGACCATGCTGAGATGCTCCTCGATCGGAAGATCGATTGGTCTTCCCTCGTCTGACCACGTGCGAGTCCGGAATACGCGTTACGCTCTTCTTACTCATCGAGTCAGGTCCAGCCTCGTGGAGATGTATCTCTTTTGTGCTGAGACTGGATGATAGATCCTGGCCCGGAGAAAGCGTCACAACATTCACCATCCACCATCCACCATCGAGCAGCCGTTCTTGCTCGAGAATGATGGCGGGAATGGTGGCTTCTGAACCCAAAACCCAGGTCTGCCCCGGTATCTTCTCAAGGCTGCGCGTGCAGGTGCTTGACGAAGCCCGGAATGCTGCCAGAACCATCGGATATTGAATGGATCCCGCTTCTCTATGGATCCTCTGTTGAACAAAGGACAAGTAGTCTGTCTAAAACAGTATCCTCACTGAAGTTGCTCCCGGGGTGAAGGCAGTGCTTGAATTCAGAATCCACAAGAAGCTAGAAGGATGACGGACTGGACATCTTGTCCAATTTCAAGATGGCTCGTATGGATACAGGATGTACGAATTGCTAGTTGGAGCTTCTCAGGTGGTGCTACGTGAACTCTGCCTCTTGCTGAGTGTTGAGGGTTGCTGCTTATACCATTACATGCTCTGTCAGTCTTTAGGTTTGCATGAGGTAGCAAAGAACGCTATCGGTGAGGCACTTCTCAAGATGTAACCTTGTGTTTCAAGGTTGTGGATCTTGGTGGGATGCTTTGGCAATCTGAGAGCTCGACTTTTTTTAATTAGAGATGAGGTTGCTATTCAATACACACTCTTCCAGTCCCACGGGTTGTCGGAGGTGGCATTCAAGTATATCAATGTGGAATTTGGAATTTGGAATTTGGAAGTATTTCACTCTGTGTTGTCAGATTTAGGTTTTAGCTGGATAGTTTGAGATTCCGAGAGCTCTACGGAGTACCCTTCCCCCCGTTGCTAGTATCTCGCCCTCGCTTTGCACGAGGTGGCATGGGAACAGCACTAGCGTGGGATCTGCGGGGAATTGGCGGAGGAGTTGAAGATTGTGGATATTCGAGATTGGTTGAGGCATGATTATGTCGTTGAGGGTCGATCTGGACTGCATACATATCTTTCGGCTTCATCCTTCGTCCTTCGTCCTTCGTCCTTCATCTTTCATCTTTCATCCACGCCGCAGACCCACTTTGATGATCTCGCCGGCACATCCGCCGATAGTCTCTTCGGCTTGCAGATCCTGGCCCTTGGAGTTGCCAAAGCTCTTCAGCGCCGGCGCAAGCACGAGGTCCAATTCCGCTTCTTGCGCTCTCACGATCCTCTCCTCGACCGACTCGATTTTCGAGTCCTGAACCGCCACGACAACGCGGAATCTCTGCATGCCGAACTCGAGCCACATGTTCGTCGCCTTCATCGTCACCTCTTTGATCGTCTGCGTACTGCTCTTGTCGACGTCGGCAACCTCCCCCAATGTCGCCGCCAGTTTCCCTCGAAGCTGCTCGATCGAGGTCAAGAAGCCCTTTTTCAGTTTGGCACGGGGATCCCACTCGGACGGGACTGGCTTTCGCAACGCCGCGCGACATTCCTTGACCCTGGAAAGAAGAGTCAGTCTAGCTCCGACATGAGGATTTTTAAGAAGCGTGTTCCGAAGAGACGGCGCTGCTGGCTGCACAGGAGGAATAATGGATGGGACAAGCATACGTAATATAACGCCACCTCTCCGTCTCGACCTCCGGCGTTGGCCAAGTGTATCTTCCATTGTCAAGTGCAGGATCTGCTGGTGTCAGCACGAGGACATCGCATTGAGGTTCAAACTCTTTCAGATGAGCATAAGACGCCTTTGACCGTACAAACAAAAGTGGGCGCCAGCTGGGCTGGCCGAACCCTTCCTCACCAGATTGTCTTGTACGAGAATAGACATTGCTGCATTCCGCTCAAAGCACAAGTCACAACTTAGCGAATCGGGTCAAAAATCGACTCGTTCGATCTGGAAGGATATTCGAAGGCTGTGAAGTGCTCGAATTATATTCTCAGTGTCTGGCGTCACTTCCAAACAATTTGAATATGGAAATCAGATGGCGGACGTGAACATTCGAAAAAGAACAAACCTTTCCCACACTGCTCATTCCACTGCGTCTCCAGTGTATGCCCTTCCTCGCCAAAGACCCGGAACGGACTACAGAAGATGTGCTCGTGGAGGATCGCCCAGATGCTGTCCTGCAAGACCTGCCGCATCAGCAGTCTTGTATTTGGCGACAGACGTCTCAATACTTGGGCTTGGTCGTTCCTCCACTCGAGGCGTGCAAGTTTTTCTACGTCCTGCGCCAACTCCAAGAACTTGGCTTTGATCTCAACGTCCTTCATCTCCTCGAACTTGTCGCGAGCTTTGTCTCGAGCTAGCAAGGCAGCGCTGTAGGCATCTCGGTCCTTGCGCAGCTGCTCCTTTTCATCCGCATGCTTCTTCTCGAGGTTCGCGGCCTTCTCCCGAAACTCTTTCTTCAGACGGGCATCCGTGTCGGCGGTCTGCTGCGCCAGCCGTGCCTTCTCTGCCTCGAACTCGCTCCTCAGATTTGCGACCTCGGCAGCGTGGTCTTTCTTCATCCTGGCAATCTGGTCGTTCAATTTCCTGCATTCAGTCTTATGCTCAATAGTCAGACTATCCAGGGCGTCTACGTGCTCTTTCCGTAGCGTTTTCAGTTGGGAGGTGTGGTCTCGTTGCATCTTCGTTTCGGTCTGGCTCCATTGGACTCTGTCGAACTCGTAGTTCTCCTCCACCCGCTTCATGTCCGACTCGTGTTCCTGTATCAAGTCCCTTTTTTCGGACTCGTGGTCTTTGTCTCTGCGCCGTAGCTCGGTCTTCTGAGCTTGTTCCATTTGTTGAATTGTGGAGCCATGCTCCTGTTCCATCTGTTGGATTCTCGAGCCGTGTTCCTGTTGCATCTGTTGTATTATTGAGCCATGCTCCTGTTCCATCATGTCAATCTTCGACTTGTATTCGAATTGCTGGTCTGCCAATTTGTTCTTCAGCTCCTGTTTCTTCCCTTTGTGTTCATCTTTGAGCCTAGCCATGTTGCCTTCGTGCCTGCTCTCAACATTCGACAACTCAACTCTAAGGTCACTTGCTACAGCCCTGAGTTCGCATGCTTCGGTTTCGTGCTTGGCCTTCATGCCCCTCTTTTCGGCGTTGTGGCTATCCTCTAATTCCTTCTTCTCCGACGCGTGCTGGTCCAGCAATCGGTCCCGGAGTTGAGACTCAAGTGTTTTCTTCTCCAACTCGTGCGCTCTCTTTGTTTTCCTTACTCGTTCTTCACAGTCATTTGCGAAACTCTGCATCTCCTCTCCATGCTGTTTCCTCAATAGATCTTGTTCTTCTATGAGTCCACGTTTCTCTTCTTCGAAGGCAGTCGCCATATCGTAAAATTTGTCGATTCGATCCTCCAGGTCTTTAATTTTATTCTTCGCGTCCTCCCTGACGCCCGCTCTCCTCGTCCGGTACCTTTGGATGGCCTCACTATCCCATCCTTGCATCTGTGACACCAGGCTGCTATTTTCTTGTTCAAGTTCGTAGACATTTTGTGCCCAGTAATTAGCCTTGTCAAACTGAAAAGTAAGCTCCCTCACAATTGCTTGAACTAGGGCTCGTACACCATCCAGGTTAACCGGATAACGATCAAGCTCCTGGTTGAATTTAAACTCGTTTTGGCGTTGCTTGACCGCACTGCATAGTATAGTCTTGTGGATATCAACAATCCCCGACCTAAATCGGTTCACTTTCTCAACTTCCTGTTCGAGTTCTTGCTCGAGCTCGAGTCGCTCATCCTTGGCTTTTTTCTTCTTGAGTTTTTTATCGGTTCCGCCCCGCAGTATGTCCTTGACAGCATCCATTCTCTCAAAAGAGACCGAGCAGATATTTTGACAGTATGGCAAATCTGCTTCAACGAGACTATTCCCATATGGCCATTTAGCACGGTTGGCTTCAAAATACAGGATCATAGAATCTATGAGATGCGCGAAATGCTTGTCGAATTAATCTTCAGAGTGAGGCTGGCGAGTCGATTGGCCTAAGACATGTGGGGGAGATCTGCAGGTGACGAGGCGCTCGATAGTTTTCAGCCGAGTCTGTGGGCGTATTGAAGCATGCACTGCGCCTCGTTTGCCTGGTTGCCTTCCTGCAGCCACGCCTCTCGCCCAACGCTGGTACACCAATGGATTGTCCAAGATGAACACACAACAGGCAAAAACAGACGATGAAAGAATGCCTCGTGCATTTCAAGCAAGAGGGCATTCTTGGCATTTTGGGACGCTCTAGTAGGGGCTTCTTGCACCACGCATATCAATCACGCGGCGTCGCGAGGCTGAGGATTCGGAAAGAACACAATATCTCTCTGCTATGCCACGATCATTTTCATGAAATCACTTCTCAGTCTCCTTTTCACCGAAGGACAAATAGCCACCATTTTTGGGCCTTTTCCTACATCCCCTCCACAACCGGCCATGACTTCAAGACATTCATCGACTACTTCGAGTGGTTCGAGTGTTAGGAAGCCCTCGTTGAAAGCGAAGCCTTCAGCGCTTCAGGGAAATCCTGTCGACCGATCCGATCAGGACTATCTTAATGACAACCTCCTAGAGGGTGACGAAGATGATTCTATGTCGGAGTCTCCCCGGCTTGCTAACCAGACTACATTCCACGACGTTGGATCTAGCCGGCTAGTGATCGCCATAGACTACGGTACCACCTTCACTGGTAAGCCCTTTCTTCCTCGGGCTTGATCGATGGGATCCTAACTCCACGAAAGGCGTTGCATTTGCGGCCCCAAGATCGGACTATGCCAGCCTTGATGATATTGAGGTGGTGGAAGATTGGGGCCCACAAATGAAACTCAGTAGCAAAATACCTAGCGTATACTCTTATTCTCCAGCCAGTGCTCCGATCGATCAACAATGGGGCGGCAGTATCAGTGATGATGCGGTGACCATGGTGAACACGAAAATGGAATTAGACGTACAAGATAACAAGGTAGATGAGCTCGAGCTTATTCTGCAAGTCTTAGAGGGGACGTGTAATCTCGATTTCGACAACGTGAAAAAATCACGAGGATATCCAGAGTACACCTGGAAAGATCCTGAAGAGATTGTCACAGACTACTTGAAGAAGGTGTTCGAGTATCTCAACGATGCCTTTGAATTTATCGGCTCTCATTTGAGGTCGAAGATACCAGTAGACATCGTGATAACTGTGCCGGTGGTAAGAGTCCTTCCCCATTCGAAATTTCTGGCATTAAATGGTCTTAGAAATGGTCGTATCGAGCAAAGAATTCTACCCTCAGAGCCATCAAAAAGGCAGGGTTCAACGAACTAACGTTTCCGAATCTGACTGATATTATTATGGTTACTGAACCGGAAGCGGCGGCAATTTATACTGCTCGTCATCTCAAGGAGGACAAAAAAACCGAATTTCTTAAGGTAGGTTTGACATGTGCTCACCGTCAAATTCCTAGTGAAGCGCCATCCCAGCACCGTGTCCTCGTGATCAATGGGCCAGTCTTAGAACGCCATGTATCTTCCGGCTACCATGAGCCAAGTAATATCGAAGTACTTGGCACTGACGAGATTGCTGTTCCGGTGTTGTAGGGCTTCATTTTGGACAGGTTACTGGGATCTTCTCAAACCATGCACTAACTGGTGGTAGTTAGGGGAATGTTTTGTCCTTTGCGATGCTGGTGGTGGGACAGTCGTAAGCAGCATCTATCCCAATATCCCTGTGCATTGCCCGTCTGACGAATGATCGTCTTTAGGATGTTGTCTCTTATAAGGTCACTCAGCTAGAGCCGACTTTAGAACTAGAAGAGATCACAATTGCTACGAGTATGTAGTCCGAATCCCGAATCCGCAAACGCAATGCTAATCATGGACGACTAGGTGCAAAGTGTGGATCCTCGTATATCGACGCAAATTTCAAACGCTGGCTTAATAGGATTATTGGTGATCGACATTACCGCATCCTTGACCCTCGAAGCGCGGGGCAGCAGATCGGTGCCCATACTATGGAAGGCAAGCACATGAGACAAGTAATCAAGAAATTCGACGAGAGGAAGCGGTTGTTCTCTTCCACTAAGCCCAGTGAAATATATCTGGACTTGCCGAGTCCTCTTAACACATTGAACGTTGCAGGCAGGATAACGCAAGGGGACTTAAGGATTACTCAGTAAGCGGCTATTATAAGCAGTCTTTGACTCGATATCACACTGACGTTTTTCCAGCGATGAGATGAAACAGATGTTTGATCCATGCATCGACAAAGTCGTAGAGCTGATCCAAGGTCAGATTCAGCAGGTGGAGAGAACAAAGAATCGGGTCAAGGTACGATGCTATGCTCCTGACTTAGTCAGAAGATTAACAATTCTCCTCTTTAGAACGTGTTCCTAGTTGGAGGGTTTGGCGAATCGCCATACTTGCAAGAAGAACTCAAAAAGTCCCTCACGCTAAGGAAAATCATCATGCGGCGTCCGGATAAACAGAAGGCGTAAGTCTCTTCACCCTCGCCTAAGATGTATAGAAAAGGACCTGATAATGTCACAAGGTGGACCGCTGTTGTCCAAGGTGCTGTCATCTACGGAATCGAAAAAAGCCAGCACAAGAACGTGACGTTCATGTCAACATGTTCCAGAAGTTATGGCATCGTGCTCAACGAGATGTACTCTGTTCACAAGTACAGCCGTGCCGACAAGTACACAGATGCCGTAACGAACAATGTCATGGCTCACAAGCAATTGACATGGCTCATTCGCCGGGGAGATCTCATCCTTTCGGATTCGAAAAGGGAATCCGATAAAGAGTTCATGTTCCCATTCCAGGAGACGGACGATCGCAAATTCAAACTGCCCATATATGAGTACCCGGATGACGATGACGATGCCCCCGAACGTTTTGAAACAGGACAGAATGGTAAGCACACCTTTTGACACAGGCGATTTAAACGTGCACTAACGTCTTTCAAAGAACTCGTTCAAGTTGCCATGCTCAATTGCGACTTATCAGTTATTCCCATCAATGACTTCGATCGCTTTCAGAATCCCACAAGCAAGCGGCCATATTACGTAGCATATCTAGTCTGCAAGATTATCATGTCTGGAACGTCCCTCGATGTTGAGATTCACTGGAACAAGAGAGTCATATGCAGCGCAAAGATTAAAGACATAGAAAGTGTGAGCATCAGGGGGTAGATCTATCCAACTCCTTGGAAAATAATTAAAATTGTGTCAAGATACGCTATGAGAGTTGGGCGAACAGAGTCCCCGGCTGGACGTGACTGTCATTCGTGGTACCAGAGCTTTGCACTTGGAGATGTTTCATCCACCGTTGAGCTGCCTGGGGCGCCATGGGGCTCGGTGAGAACGCTGACACGTTTTGCTACTTCTAGTGTAGGTGAGCGGATCCGGCAGCCTTCATAGGCAGCCTGTATGCATGATGGCGAAGGTTGAAGTACGCGTATGTTCATCATAGTATAGAGGCCGTTGATCTTCGCTCTGGGCTCCCGCATCTTTACCTACTATCCACAGAAATTAGAGTCAGGTATCTCCGTTCTTAGTCTTGGTGATTCCCAACTGTCCCTTGCGCCTCTTCTACCTTCCTCGGTCTGAAGAAACGTCGCGGCCTCACTGCTCAGCCGCATTTCCAGTGGTCGAGTCGATGTCCGGAGCAGGAAGACGAGACCACACAGGGCATCTGGTCACCGAATTTGGACACCTACAGCACAAGGCTTTCTGGTCTGCCCGACAAAAACAATTTCAGCCCATCAACCAGCAATGCAGCATGCAGCATGCAGCGCTGCAGCCTCGTCACAAACAATATGCTGGGCACGGCTCGCTAAGCCAAATCCGTCTCCAGCCAGGCGGTTCTACCGTTCTGCATGGTTACACTGCCCCCACCACCACCACCACACCTGAGAGTGAGGGCGTTTTCACGGTGGTCACAAGCCTTGTCGCATCAGTCGATATTGCCAAATCCAAACCTGGGCCCGCGGGGTGTCCCCAGCTTTGCGGCTCAGCATGGTTCGCGAACCACCCACACGTTCAGCTGCGGGTGCTGCACGGTTCGGTCGAGGTATCATACGTGGCACATGTTTAAAGGAGGGCTTTCTCGGGCATTGGTATTTCTGGCGAAGTCGACGGAAGCAAGGCTGAGGCAAGCAGCCTCAACTTTTCCGGTCTGAAGAGGGGCTTCCCTTCATGAAACTGTTGTGCATCTTCCTTTTCACACGATTTCTGACTTTACCATCTGCTATTTCCTGATATCGTCGAACTCCCCCATCAAGCCAGTTGACTGGCCTCCTCAGCGCTTGGTAGGTGGTCTACATACAAAGTCCAATTCGTATGAAAGCTCACGCATCCCAGAAGTCCATTCGTCAATCCAGATGAACTTGCGGGCAGAATGATGATGTTTGGGAAAAAGAAAAAATTAGAGAAGCAGCTTGCTGATCTAGCACTGGCGAAACAGCAGGCAGAACAAGCACAAAGATGGCAAGAGCTGCAAATGGCAGAGCAGCTTCGGCTCCAAGAAGAAGAACATCGACGCAAAGAGCAGGCATGGGAGACAGAGCGACAAGAACGCGCGAGGCTGGAATACGAGCAGCGAGAGCGGGAACGGCAGCAACAAAAAGCGCTGGCCCGAGAGGAATTTAAAAGGCAGGAAAGGGAAGCTCGGCGACGTGAGAGGTTGAAACAAACGACACCCGAGGCGCTCCGCGGTCTTCGGGACCTGATCAGAACGAGATATCAACTTGACATGGAGATCTGGAGTTTGAAGGGGGCTAGAGGACCCGATCGTCCGGTCGTCATGGAGAAGATGGAGAGGGCAGATTCGGTGTTGATGGAAATTTATACTATGGTTGAGACATGGGAGGAAAACGAGAAGATGTGGACTCCTGACGAGTGGCGTTTGGCCCAGAGAATCAGGGAGCAGGTGATGAGAGAAGGCAAGAGAGTGTGGGAGAATAACCCACCCTGGAATGAGGCTTGAGAGCTTGATTGAGGTGCAGTACGTTGAAAGTCGGCGGGACGTAAGATGCATGTTAGATGTTAACGGAGTTGGCGGTTTGAGTAATTATCCAATTGGTCTCATAATTGAGCAATCGTTTTCAAATCCTTTTACATCCGAGCCTGACCTCCTCAAGTGAAGCGTTGTCTGAGATGGGGTTGAAAATATTGCTCCAAGAGAAATTAAGACCTTTCGCAATCGAGAAAATCACTTCTTGTAAGCTAAAAAGCAAGTTATAGCATAAATGACCCTAGACGGAAATAGTTAGAAACCCGAAAGTGCTATTAGATAATAATAGCGTTCTTGAAACGTTTAATATTATACTTGAAGGTAAGATCTCTTGAGGGCTCGAGAAAACGTTAGAAACGCAAGGTGAGTACCGAGGGACAAAGGCTCGATGCTGAAGTGGATACCGGAGGAGGCTATTTTCACCACCTTATTGCTCCTCGCATCGATCCTTACATCTCCCATGATCTCAAGACACAACCTAGCGCTGAGGATCTGATGGTAAATAAAAATCAGTACCCTATCCATAGTACAAGCGTCCGGAAACCCTGTTACGACATGAGAGACTTCCAAACACACTGCCACTCGATCACCGCCTCATCCACCCATCTCCAACAAAATGACCCACCAGATCCTCATCCTCTATACACCGTGTCGTTTCCCCGAAAGATCTTCCGAAAATCAAAATCCATCAACTCAATCCATACCTCCCTCAACCACCTCGGCGTCGTCCACATCCAACCATAAAATGTCCTTGAAAGCGGATGATCCTTACTCGTGCTTATTGCAACTTTACTACAAGCTTCGGCCCTCAAAAATCAAGTATATAAAGCAAACTTTATTCCACAACTTTTTGCTCTTATCGAAAAGCAAGATGGGAAAAGTAATCGACTTTAAATATTCCTTTTTTTTTCAATTTACTTTATATTTTATTCGCGAACTACTTTATAAAATCTTACTTTTTTAATCGTTATTAATATATATATTAAAATATCGGCTATATTCTTTTTTATTCTTTTTATTTTGAAATTTAATTTATTTAATTTTGTTTTATTTTATTATTTTATTATTTTATATTATTTTCTTTAAATTAAATTATAATTTAATCTCGAACTCGAAATTTAATTAATATAAATAAATTCTAAATTTGATAGATTTGTAAAAATCTTCGAATTTTTTTTTTACTTTTTATTATTATTATTATTATTTAATTATCGTTAATTATATTTATATTTTTTAAATTTATATATTTTATTTAAATTTATAATTTAAATAAAAGTTTAAATAAAGTATTTAAAGTAAATTATAAATTCTTTTATTTTAAAGTTTCTTTAATATTTATAAAAGTATATAATTACTTTTTATATAATAATATATATTAAAATTATATTATTTTTAACTTTTATAATTCTAGTTTTTTATATAATTAATTTAATAATTATTTTTTATTAAATAATTATCGGTTCATTCGGAGAATACGTAGGCTACTATCGCTAGAGGTACGCGTTTAGTATTGGAGGTATATCGTAGGGCACAAAGGCAAAACAAAGGGTATAATTAACTAGTATTATTCATCGATGTCGAGATTAAGAAAGCTTGATCTCGAAGTTTAAGATATGCGCAAACGCAGTCAACGCTAGTCCCGAACCGGTAAGCGGCTCGGTTCCGTCACGTGACTGCCGAACCTTCCTGACTTATGAAGTGCTATTTCTACAATAAATTTTTTTTTTTTTCTTTTTAACGTACTATATTAGTTATAAACTATGTAGCACGGCTAGTTTGCTAGCTTATCTAGAATCTTACGTACAAAATTAGTTTTATAATTTGTTGCACTTAGCTCTTTGAGAGCAAACTCTCGAAAATAAAATAAGGAAATAAGGAAATAGAAATAAAAATAATAGTATAAAAGAGTTTTAAGCTTCTTTTTCGCTTTCTTCTACTCTCTCTTTCTCTTCTTCTTCAATTCTTAGCTTATGCTAGTTTCTAGTACAAATACTAGTTTCTTTTAAAAATACTAGTAGGTTTTTAATCCCGATTTTTGTATGTAGAATTAAAGGTAAAGTTAGACTTTTTACTTTTACTTTTTTTCTAATATTATTTATTAGATTTCTTCGTTCTAAATTATATTCTTTGCAAACTAATAATATATGCTTAGCTATCTTTTCGAGACCGCATTTACATTTATTATTAGGAATTATATTTAGCTTATGTAAATAAGACTTTAGATATCCGTAGCTTAATTTAAGTTAAAAGAAGGAGTTAGCTAGCTCCCTTCTCGTACTTATAAATAAAAGTATTTTATTAGCTACTTTCTACGAATAAATATTACTATACGATTCCTAGGATTTAGACTTTTTTATAAATTCTACTATAGAATAAGTCTTTTGCTTTTTAAGCTTATTTATTTTTGTTGCAATCTGGTAAATTGCAGTCTAAGTGCCTCACTTGTATAGTGAGTACGGCCTGCTGTTTATATACAATCTGGTTCCATTCTGGTGCCTTCCATGGCACGTGACATTTGCCACCATTCCACCACTTGTAGTGTGATATTGGAAGCCTCAGATTAAATCAGGAGCTTCAGCATACGACAGTCAGGTGCTAGCATCACCTGCTGAATTTGCTGAATCCGACAATTTTAATTCCAAAATAAGCAAAGGAGGTTTTATCGGATAAAAAGTAATCTACTAATGTAGTAGCTAATTTTGCTAGTTTGTTTGCCTCCTCGTTACTTGCAATATTTTTTTTTTTTTTTTCCCTTTTAACGTACTATATTAATTATAAACTATATAGCACGGTTAATTTACTAACTTATCTAGAATCTTACGTACAAAAATTAATTTCACAATCGATTGCAGCTAGCTCTTTGAGAACAAAATCTCGTAAATAAAGTAAGGAAATAACAAAAGAAATAGTTAAATAGAAACTTTAAATTACTTCTTCGTTCTCTTCTACTTTATCTCTCTCTCTCTCTCTCTCTTCTTCTTCCATTCTTTAATTATACCAATTTCTTATACAAATATTAGTTTCTTTTAAAAATACTAGTACGTTTGTAATTCCGATTTTTGTATATAGAATTAAAGGTAAAGTTAAACTTCTTACTTTTGCTTCTTTCCTAATATTATTTATTAGGTTTCTTCGTTCTAAATTGTATTCTTTGCAAACTAATAATATATGCTTAGCTATCTCTTCGAGACCGCATTTACATTTATTATTAGGAGTTATATTTAGCCTGTGTAAATAAGACTTTAAGTATCCGTGACCTAATTTAAGTTGAAAAAAAGAGCTAGCTAGCTCCCTTCCTGTACTTATAGGTAAAAGCATTTTATTGGCTACTTTCCACGAATAAATATTGCTATACGATTCCTGGGATTTAGACTTTTTTATAGATTCTACTATAGAATAAGTCTCTTACTTTTTAAGCTCATTTATTTTAATCCCAAGATAAGCAAAGGAGGTTTTATCGGATAAAAAGCAATCTACTAACGTAGTAGCTAGTTTTGCTAGTTTGTCTGCCTCCTCGTTGCCTGCAATATCTGAATGCCCTGGTACCCAAATTATATTAATTATAGCGCCTTTACTAGTAATAGTATTAGCAGCTACAACTGCTCTAATTTGCTGATTTTGCCCAGGTTTATCCGAGAGGGTTTTCAATCTTAGAATACCAGCTTGATTATCCGTAAAGATATTGAAAACCTCTCCCTCTTCTGCTGTTTCGCTAGCAT
>VXCB01000277.1:0-19842 GCA_009613015.1 Mollisiaceae sp. DMI_Dod_QoI | reverse complement strand
GCTCTTTCCTTCCTTCTGAGCTCTTTAGTTGTTTATTCTAAGGATTTACCGAAGTCTCTTCTATTTCGCCATGTGACTACTCCCCTCACGTGGCCCGCTAAGCTTCTCCATACTCGGCGCGTCACAGTCATAATTAAACAGGCATAACAAAAGAGCGCTAAGGAGATGTCAATACGTGGCAATAAACAAGACAGGACTAATATTATATATAAAAGTCTACCTCTTCTAGCATTACCTAATAACGAGATTCAGAAAGCACGTGAGTCCATTGAAAAATGGATTAACGTGAAAGTCATAAACTCCATGGAAGAAGCACTAGCTTTATTGGTACCAAGATGGCAGACATGGCCGAAGATAATGAGATTAGTTTGGAGGGGATGGCGTGGTTGAGAGTTTGATGTTTTTCCTTAACACCTTCCATCTAACCTTCCCATTATCAACTCTTTCTAATCACTATCAACAATTCCACCTATTATCAACAACCCCTATCCCATCCCATCCCATCCTACCCCACTACCTCCAACCTCCAACCCCAAACCCAAACATTCTCCTCTTAAAAAGTTCCATACTGTACTAACTAACTAACCAACTCCATTCTCCTGGTTATGTTTTGATTTGGGAATCGGTCTTTTGTTTTGATATAAAAGAAAGAAAGAAAGAAGTTCAATCATAGAGAAACGGTCGTTATATTGTCCTAAAGGCGGTGAGAGATTTTGGCAATATTAATGTTTGAATTGCAAATTTCAAGAAAGAGAGGTGAATTTCTAAAGCAAGAAGTGATGAGTTATTTCAATATACGATAAAGCAAGGGAAGGGGGAATTTATGGATTGATTGTAATGAATTGGGCAAGCATAACGATATATTTCACTAATGATCACCGAGCAATCATACGTGGTATCGTGCAAAACCGGACTTGGAAAGACACATTTATTTAAAGTGGTTAGTATCTTTGAAACCTAATAATATTGGGAATCTTATTTTAGATAATAAGCTAACTTTGCTATTAACTTTGATTTTATTGTCAATACTAGTTATTACTCTTCTTTGTTAATTATCGAGCACATTTTCATCTATATTCAGCGCTTAAGATAACAATAAAGAGACTACCTGGGAATACAAATCTTGCATTACAGGAGTTTTGATTTCTCAACTTTGATATAAATATTGTGATATTTAGTAGTAATGACTGGTTTCTTCCTCTCCAATGGTACCTAGTTCTGGAAGTGCATGAATATTGCAGCTTATAACTGACATTGTAATACATCTTATAAATAATGATTACTACATTCAAGAGTCGAACATCAAGGACCCGAATCTGAGAGTAGGATAAAGACAGAGACTTGACACAGGGCGATGACTGATACCTTTAAAGAAGTCGAACTGAAAATCTCGAGAAGAAATTTGTAAGAAGCAGACTTGAGCTTTGAATATTGGTAAATAAAACTGTCCTGGCGCAAGAAATCTTGGTGAGTTCAAAGAAGGATAAGTCATACATGTTTATATCTTTGGCATCGAACTTCACATGTTGATAGTCTCCCGAGAACCAGAGCAAAAGGACCCAATATACATATTGTTCCATGTAGTGGTCACGAACTCGACAGCAGTCCGATGTCGATCGAAATGGCACACATCGAGAAATATACAACCGGCAATATGATGCAGCAATATCAAGTCTGCTTAGATAGATTGAGCGCATAAGTCAATGTAAATGTCGGTGACCGAATTCAACAAACAAATAGTCGAGTCGTTGGTATAGTGGACAGCCTTGGCTCAAACTTCAAGTTGATGCAGCCTCGCAATGGAAACTCCTCGGATGCCGCGGAAGGCACACCGAGTACACACCATCTCCGTATTCCTGCGTGAGACGAGGCCGCGTCTTCCAAATCCTTCGTAATATTGGTTGTCAGACATTCCTTCTTTTGTTCGCACGCGCGTATCTGAAAGGATCAATAGGATTTCGACAGACGATGGATCGCTGACTGCAGCCTTGTCCCTTCCTTGCAGAAACTCTCTTCCCACGACAGACACGAGGCTGGAACAAATCAAAGTTAATATTGACTGCATGATTCCACTTGGAAACAAATCATCAACTCGAGAAGGGAATAACAGATGTGAACAGAATGTACGTCTTGGTGTGACTCTGGACACAGTGTCCTCTGCGTTCCCCATTCGCGAATGAAAATGGCCTCAAACAGGAGTCGTGATGGACAGCAGCTGGGCCGAAACATGGGCATGGCAGAATGAAAAATATTGGCCCATCGGGCTCGACCTGTCAAGCTGAAAAGGATCAAGGTCAACCTGTCCAGACCGTGTCGAGGCCTTCGGTTTGGGGGATTCAGCCTCGTAGTCTCTCGGTCGCACTCAGTTTTACACGTGAATGACATCAAAACTTTTACCCAAGCGCTTGAAAACGGCCCAACTCCACCCAATCACGCTGGGTATATTCGCAGCGCGTTTGAGATACGGTGCGGGGTGAAATGGATTCCACCGTGATGGAGGTGAGAACAAGGCTCGGAGGATTGATTCGCGAGGTGTTGGGTGCGAGGAGGGAGCCGGTGAGGTGGTGTAATGAATAATTCGTTGCTGATATGGGGATGGGATGATGGCAGTGGATGAAAGGCGTGCGGGCGTAGGGTCGGCGATAACGGCGATGCCTCGATGGGTGCTCAGTGCTGACTCTTGGCAGACGAGGGAGAGGACGATCCAGCCCTCCGTCGTGATGTGCTAGACTGCTAGTATCGGGGCCCGGCTCATCAGCGCAGGCCCAACAAACATCATGTCATGGCATATACTAGTATGATATGGCAGAAACATGGCAGACGAACATCGTGCGGTCGGGCCGCAAACGAAATGCGCCTGCATCGCATTCTTTTCCTTTGTTTATCGAGTCGAGGGAGTCGCATGTGGCGTTTAGGCAGCGCTCGGTGGCTCAATTTGCGTTGGTTGTTTTGCTCTCTGGTCTCTGGTCTCTGGTCTCGAGAGTCGAGGCTGGGGTCGGACATGGCATTGAAAGTTGAAACCCGGTCCCTTGTCTCATGCAGCCCCTCCGGCATTGGCCTGCCACCACCGCGCGCCATCGGAGCCAGTGAGGAGAGCGCAGGAAAGCGCAGGAGAGGCCAGGAGAGGCCAGGAGTGTGAGTCACCGTGCAAAAAGCCACAGGATTATGCTGGGATATGCACCCGTATGCACCCGTATGCACCCTATGCACGATATGCAACTCCTATGCAGCCTCTGCATTATTATTATCCCTCAGCCTTCTCCTGCCCATGATTATGCCATATTTACCACCTGGTCGTCGTCGCAGTGTGGTGTCGCAAGGCTCGCGATGTGTGTGATCGGAGGAGGCGGAGGGAGGAGGGAGCCTGGAGCCTGGAGGACACTTGGTCGCATTCGCTGTGAATAATGTGAATAATGTGAATTGGTAGCTCGTCCCTTTTCTGGGTCGACCCAGGATTCCTTTGTCGGTGGCGAGTCGCGACCGCCACCTTTGTTGTGGTGACCGTGATTCCAGTCCTGTCGCGCCGTCTGACGGTGAATTGCATCGGTGAACTGCATCGTGCATCGTGCATCGATGATGTCTCGTGAAAGGGCGTCGCGCTGATGATGCTCATGATGCTCGCGATGCTCGATGATGTCGCCGCGAAAAGAAATGAATGCGACCGCAACCCTATCTGCTCGATCTGCTCGCAACGGCGCACGGGACGGTCGTTATCTTCTCCTGAGTTTTAAGACCAGGTTGAGACTCGTAAGGGGGCTGATCGGTGTCGGGTATCGGGCTCTGATTGGCCCCGCGTCCGCGCTATGGGAAAGAGAAAGAACCGCTAGGTCGGTCGGGGTGCTAGCGCTGTAGCCTCAGGCCACAAATGAGGCTGCTCTTTTTTTCGGCCGTGTAGATAAAAGGCTCGGCTCTCCCACCTGCCTTTGCGACCTCCTTCCGCCTGCGCTTGTGAAATCCTGGTACTGCTGGTTTTTCGCGAACATCCCCACCATCCACCACAACATCACTTCTCCCGCAAGGCAGAGACCACCTCTCACCATCACCGCACGACAGCGCGCTGAGATCAGTGCCCTGCTCAGTACATTCATTGCATCGGGTGAATCGCACCGGCCACGCTCGGTTTGTTATTGGGGTTTTCCATCTTATCCCACGATCCTCTCGTCTTTGGAGATCGTCGCGTCGCATCGCATCGCATCATCACATAGAGTTGCGCCAAGGACTACAATAGTTCCTTACACATTACTTAATTACTGTCATCGGTCGCGATCAAGAGATCGACGCCCGCATACCTTTGTCGAGCAGCGACTGTAGGGGAGACATTGAGTTGTTCTTCTCCCACAAACGGTACGGCCTCACCTTTCCTCGGCAAACAAAGACATAAAACCTTCGCACTCCTCACTCCTCCTACCTCATCATCTCCGACTTCGAGTCGCCATCAAACGCTCTCGAACGTCAACGCACAAACCCCAAGTCCATATCTGACTTTACCCCTCCAGACTGCTTTCGATCTTCGATCTTCGATCTCCCTTCAAAGAACACATTACTTCTTTCAAGATGGATCAAATCCAAACACATCCGTCCAACGCCGCCCAGGCAAAGACCTTCATCGCTCCCGGTTCCCTCTCCTTCCCAGGTGGCGCTGGCGAATTGACTCCTCCATCTGAGGCCGAGAAGCAAAATGGTCAGAGAAGCGGGCAGATGAATGGTAGTCAACCACAGCAAGGTCAAGGCCAGAATGGTAACGGGGTGACTCCCGCGACCCCAGCTGCGACTCCTGGTGCTACGACGACGGGTGTGAGCGGTATTGTTCCTACCTTGCAGTATGTATACCCCTTCCGCCTCATCCTTGATACATGAGGCTTATCTTGCATGTAAAGAAACATCGTTGCCACGGTAAATCTCGATTGCCGCTTGGACCTCAAGACGATCGCACTACATGCGAGAAACGCTGAATACAACCCAAAGGTACTTGCTGACTCTAGGATTGCTATCCCTCTTCTATACTGACTAACCTTCTCAGCGTTTTGCGGCCGTTATCATGCGTATCCGTGAGCCAAAGACCACTGCTCTGATCTTCGCCTCAGGCAAGATGGTTGTGACTGGCGCGAAGTCCGAAGATGATTCCAAGCTTGCATCACGAAAGTATGCGCGTATCATTCAAAAGCTCGGTTTCAACGCCAAGTTCACGGATTTCAAGATCCAGAACATTGTCGGCTCTTGCGACATCAAGTTCCCCATCCGATTGGAAGGTCTTGCTTCGCGCCATCACAATTTCAGCTCATACGAGCCTGAGTTGTTCCCTGGTCTCATCTACCGAATGATCAAGCCCAAGATTGTGCTCTTGATCTTCGTTAGTGGCAAGATTGTCTTGACTGGTGCCAAGGTTCGAGAAGAAATTTACCAAGCCTTTGAAATGATCTACCCTGTGCTTCAAGGTATGTTGTGCTCCTTTACCGTCTCTCAGCTTGTACTAACCTTAATCAAGACTTCAAGAAAGTCTGATCTGGTTCTGCCAAGATCTGCATCAGCGGCATGATCATTCACCCCTCCGCGATGTACCATCACACCCTCTCCAACTTGTACAAGTATTGTCGTTTACGATTTCACGAATTTTCAAAAGCTCGTGCTTCTGGTGACGGTCACCCACACACCCTCCCGACATCATGTCCTGAGGTAGTCACCAGTTGCTTACGTTCATATTGCATTGCACCGGCGTATAGGGGAAAGAGTCGAGACGGCTCTACATTTGATCCTTTTAGCATGTTGTCCCTTTCGAAAGAACATAGATTGCACACCCACACCCATACGGCGATGGCATGTGCGCAGGTCGAAGATGCCGTCAATAATTGCTTCTGACATTTTCGGATCGCAGAGTTAATGCTCGTTGGTCACTCGAATATCCCTTTCCCATTCTGATGGACCTTCATTGCAAGGCGAGATATCAGGGGATCTGAATGGCTTTTTTTTCCCAACGGTAGCATGAACACTGTTGATGTTCATGGCTGGCCCAATACGTCGTGGAGGCAGACCCGTTGTGGAACAGCATTTGCATGGCTCGCTGGCTTGCTAGTAGTAGATTGATTTGCTTCTTCTGCGAACGATGACAGTGGTCTGCACGGGCTGTCGTCGATTAGGTCTCATCTGATAGACTAATTTAACACGATAGAGAATATCTTGCCTTTAATTATATCATGTGATTGTGAATTCATATTCCATCCCCCATTTATATCAATCCTGTCGTTGGCCTCCTTCACATGTGTCCATGCCCATGCCCATGCCCGTACCCTCTCTATCCTTCCCAGTCTCCGCTTGCTCAATTCTCTCCACTTCTCACCCACCAACCATCACAACTTACTCCCCTTCCCCCTCCCAATCTCCTCATCCAACACCATCCCCGGCCTCCCACCCCTACTCCCATCCTCCGTAACCACATTCCCCACCACCCCTTCCGGCCACCTCCACTTCTCCCTCAACTCCCTCTCCCCCCTCCCCTCCACCAGATCCACAACCCGCTCCCCGATCACCGGTAAAAACTTATACCCATGTCCGCTCCCACCCGTCGCCAAAAACAGTCCCTCATATTCCGGATGATACGTGACCAGGAAATCCCCCGTCGGCGTATCCGTGTACCAACAAATCTTCGACGCCGTGAACGGACGAGTTGCTAGACTGGGTATCATCTCGGAGAGCGCGAGGCGGCAGGCGGTTTGGCCTTCGAGGGGAACGGAGAGCGTGGGGTCGGTGAGTGTTGTGCGGGGGAGACTTATGGTTATGGTGGGTTTTTCGTTTGAGGTGGAGAGGGAGTTGGGGTGTGGGATGCTGGTTGGGTTGCTGTAGCCGTAGCCGTGGCGAGCTACTTTTAGCAGCGGTTTTGAGGGCGAGGAGGAGGGTGGGATGATGAACATTCCTGTACTCATGTTCATGAGGACGGGCATTTTGGAGAGAGTGGCTTGTTCGTTGGGTGTGAGGGGTAGGTAGCAGAGCACTTGACCAGTGGCTGTGGCGCGGCCCCGGAGGTCGACGAGGGCACCGGTCCAGGCACCTGTTGCTAGGATGACGAGATGGGCGTGGAGTTCTTCGCCGGTGGAGAGTTTGACGCCGTGGATTTTCGTCTTCTTGCTCGGGGACGAGGGAGGGGAACGTAAGAGCGAGACGGCTTGGCCTTGGAGAAAGGTCACGCGTCCCGTACGTTCAACGACTTTCCTGAGAAATCTCATTCCGGCCTCTGCATCTGCCCATCCAGAAGATGAATTTGCATACCCCCAATCCCCGGTCCCGCCACCTGTCCTTGCTCTTTCCTCAATCTCCTTTCTACTCTTCAACTCTGTCACTTTCTGCTTCTCTGCTCCCATTGAAACCATGTTTTCGTAACTCCCTTTGACATACTCCTGCCCTTTCTCTCCTTTGTTGCACGCCCATATAAGCCCACTTTGAGAATACCGTCCTTCTTCTCCAAGCCCGGCTAGAGGGTGGGAAGAGGACGATGATGAGGAGCGCCAGATGGTCATGGCTTCTGCTCCGAGTCGGGCGTATAATGGATCCGAGTAGTCAGAGCGGACTATGCGCGAGGTGTCAATTGAGGAGCCGTCTGGAGAGGGGAAGGGAGACCGATCGAGGACGGTTATGCTGGTGTCTTTGAAGAGGGGACGTTGGGTGAGGGAGAGGGCGGTTGAGAGACCGAAGACGCCGGACCCAAGGATGAGGATTGAGGGCGGTGGGCTTTCCATGGTGAACTATGGGAGTGTTTGAGGCTGGCGGCAACTGAAAATATTGGGTTATATAGAGAGAAACAGCGTGGAATAAGAAGAGTGAGGAGTGGAGCTTGGAGCTTGAGATAGAGAGTGGTACAGAGCTCGAGATGGGGACGAGGGGATTATATACAAAAGAACTCTTGCTCAGAGAGTGAAGATAGAACTAAATGTAGAAAAAGAAAATGAGTCGATTGATACTTTACACGTATAAAATCAAACGATGTGAGACTGGTCCGTATGTTGCATGCTTAGATGTTGACAAGTTCTGTCGAAAGTGGGGTTGATGGTGGGGTACGAAAGGCGCGTGCAACGGCTTGGCGCTTGTCAAGTCCCAAAAGCGGAATTGCGGCCGGACCAGAAGCACCACCTTCGTGACTGGAGTTTGAAATGGTACCTGAAGTTAATGAGTACGAGTACGATTTTCCTTTTTGGGGAGGATTGGGATGCTTGAATGTTGGCCATTTATATTTCATCTTCTTTCAAATATGCAGCGAGACCGGAAGAACCTCACGCCAGCATAGTACAAAACGCCGAAGAGAATGTGTTACTACTTATGCACTCTATGTCCGACCTACTATTTTCCAGAGGTTTCTTAATCATGATGTTCCATTTGGAAAGTCAGTGACTTTTTTCGTTTGTTCAGCTATGCAGCATTAGAAACGATATTACAATGCTGGATTATGGACTCTTTGAAATATTTCTTACTAAAACAGCTTCTACCTGCCAAAGTATTCATAGTTTTTAGTGCTGCTCTTGGTGTTCTTTTCATGTTTCTACTTTTCGTGTAAAAAATCTCGGCACCGCCTGGAGTTGTGAAAGTGAATGCTAGCCACAATAAGAACATTGTTCCTATTGTCCCCACCCATAACGAATATTTGCAGGCTTGCGAAAAATTGAGTTGAGACAACATGAGGGTTAGTATTGTGTCTGCTCCTGATATTTATCAACAGTCTCTGCAATTATGAATTTCTCTGCTCTTCTCCAGTCTCGATCTCTCTCCGTTTTCTTCCCAACAGCTCCATACCTGTGACAATTCTATTCCTTACTACTTCATACAATAATCTCCGTACCATTTCCAAGCAATTAAAGCTTTAAAATGCTTATAGACCAGTTTCGGGAGTGGGACGAGTTGGAAGAGCACGAAAAGGACAGACAAGGTTATGTCCAACGCAAGATCGATGAGGCAAGGGAGAAAATGGAGGCAAAGGAGAAAAGTAAAAGAAATGCTGCCAGATTACGTTTGTATGGACCCCTGAAGAGGGCTGGCCGAAAGCGTGCTTGGAGAAAAGCAGGGGAAAAGGCAACAAAGAGGGACGAGAAAGGCATATTTGTCTGAATCAGTAAGTGACACTTGATCTCTTCTACCATTACTGCCATCTCAAGTTTCTCTTGTCATTTATTTTTCAGACGGAAA
Source organism: Mollisiaceae sp. DMI_Dod_QoI (assembly GCA_009613015.1). Taxonomy (NCBI): domain Eukaryota; kingdom Fungi; phylum Ascomycota; class Leotiomycetes; order Helotiales; family Mollisiaceae; species Mollisiaceae sp. DMI_Dod_QoI. Next base: position 10,677 of record VXCB01000277.1, on the reverse strand, counting down.
CACTAACCACTAAGATAATGCGGCAGATGACAGCAACTAGTAGACTGCAGGCAGGAGACGAAAGCATGTTGAATTACAGCAATAATAAAGTATGAGAATGGGAAAACAGCTATTGGTACGACAATGTTTGAGTTCGGGTCAATCATCACATTTGTGGTGGGCTTGAAATATACTGACTGAGGTTGTACAGGACAGGATGAAATCTTGAGACGTCAAAAGAATTGGCGAGGCTCGCGGAATGAAAGCCGAGCCTCAAGCGCGACCACCACTTCGAGCTTTATCACGACAACACTCAGAGCTCTCAACAATAGCCCAGGCCTCGTCGCAGACTCTCTAACGCATAGTTTCACATTCGAGATCGAATACGAAATGTACCAATGGCATCCGACAAGAAAATTGTAGAATTCCCCGACGTGGAAAACAAACTCCAAGCACCAACCAAGAAATCACTCTTCGAACGCCAGAAAGCAGAAGCAGAGGCGAAGCGCTTACGAGAAGAAGCAGAAACGAAAGCGGTATACGAGGACTTCGTTAAGAGCTTCGATGATGAAGATGAATTTCCTACAAATGGAGGCTTTGGAGGTAATGAGGGATCAAGATATGGAGGATTCAGTGGTGCGCCACCAAAACGACATTTTGGCACAGGACCACCTAGCGGACCTGCGAGTGGAAGAGGATTCGGCGCGCCTGGAGATAGAGATCGGAGGAGTATTGGCAGTGGACCGGGCAGCTTGGGACCACCTCCACAGAGCCTGAATAAGAAGAGGACATTCGATGGATTCCAGCAAAGCGCAAGAAGAGAAGACAGAGGTCTGTTAGCTTTCGATGACTACGAGCATGAGGAGAGACCAGCGAAGCGCGCATTAAATTTATCTGATGATGAAGATGAGAGAGCAGGTAGTGGAGGCAGGGAGGAAGACAGGGCTGTTGCGAAGCCGACTTTGAGACTTGCTTCACTCCCACCGGGGACATCGCCTGCTGTTATTAAAGCTTTACTTCCTAGCAATTTGACAGTCGATGCGGTCAGAATACTACCACCCTCTGGACCAGGCGTATACATGGAGCGGAAGAGCATGTCGGCTATCGTCACTTTGGCAAAGGATACAGCTGCGAACGATATTGATGCTGCAGTCAATAGTCTCCAGAACAAGTACCTGGGATATGGCTACTATCTCAATCTTCATCGACATTTGTCCTCGGCCGCAATCTCAAGCTCTGCCTCTGTTCCAGCTCTTGGCACTTCAATAGCTTCACAACCCTTTGGAGCCAAGCAAGTCGATATAGCATCTGCAGGCAGAGGTCATGCTCCACCAATACATCAACGAGGGTTTGCACCGCCGACTTCATACGCTCCTACAGGACCTGGACAAATCCCCCGAAGCGGTCCATTATTACACGTTCCAGTCCAGGCACCACGAGATATCAAAGAGCTCAAGCTCATTCACAAAGTTATCGAATCTCTTCTTACCCATGGTCCCGAGTTTGAAGCTCTCCTTATGAGCCGTCTTGACGTCCAGCGCGAAGAGAAATGGGCATGGCTCTGGGATCCTCGCAGTACAGGTGGAGTCTGGTATCGCTGGCGGCTGTGGGAAGTCCTCACCGGCTCATCGACCCCTAGAGGGAAAAGCAAATATCTCCCCTTATTCGAGGGCTCCTCAGCATGGAAGTCCCCAGATCAACCACTTACATACGAATACACCACTCGTCTCGATGAGTTCGTTTCAGACTCTGAGTACAACTCTTCAGATGAAGATGATTCTGGAGACGAAGGAGCACGGCGACAGAACCAAGCTGGAGGACCACCCGATCCAAGCGCCGTAACAGATGATGGAAAGGCCTACCTTAACCCTCTGGAGAAAGCGAAACTTACCCATCTCCTTGCACGACTACCTACTAGCAGCGGGAAATTGCGAAAAGGAGACGTAGCGCGCGTGACTGCTTTTGCAATCTCTCATGCCGGAAGAGGAGCAGATGAAGTCGTCGCAATGATAATCTCCAACATTGAGAAACCATTCGCTTACACATCCGCAAACCCTGATCGCAAGAAAGAAAAGGACACAAGCGGTGACGACGCAGCAGAAGATGAAGATTCAGATACCAGTGCCGCAAGCCTAATTGGCGTTTACCTCATCTCCGATATCCTCTCTTCCTCTTCAACAAGTGGAGTCCGACACGCATGGCGCTACCGACAGCTTTTCGAAAGTGCTCTCAAGCAACGTCATGTCTTCGAGAATTTAGGTAGAATGGAGCGAAAGATCAATTGGGGCCGTCTCCGAGCCGAGAAGTGGAAGCGAAGCGTAGGCAACATTTTGAGCTTATGGGAAGGATGGTGTGTCTTCCCACAAGAGAGTCAAGAGTGGTTCGTAAATGTATTCAACAACCCACCCCTCACTGCCAAAGAGGAGCTAGACGCGAAGAGGAAAGAGGAAGAGGAGGGAGAAAAGGAGAAGAGTAAGAGCCGATGGAAAGCCGTTGAGACGCAACAGGAAGAATCTGCTCCAGCTATTGAAGAGGACGTCGATGGAGAACCCATGGTTGAAGACGATGAAGACGTCGATGGTGAGCCTATGGCTGAGGATGAAGATGTTGATGGCGAACCGATGATGGAGGATGACGATATGGATGTGGAACCTATGAGGGAAAATTCCCCTCCGAATGTCATTACATCGCCTCAGTTAGATGGACCTCCTCCTGAAGAGAAGACACCTGTCAAAGCAGATAATACGCCAGTTGGTGGGCCAAGAAGGCGGCCGAGGGCGGTAGATATGTTTGCCGATTCTGATGATGAGACATAAGCTCTAGTCCAATTAGGAATACCAAAAGCCGATTTACCGCAATCACCAGTACGTCCTGCTTCATGGTACCTATATTTTCTTCGGGAAAGATCGATTCCAAGTTCCAAAATTCAAAACTTCTTCATGCTGTTATTGCGAATTATGACCATCAAGTCCTGGCAAGCGCCTACAATTTTTCTGTCACAAAATAGCATCGTCAAAGCAAATTCACGCAGCAGGAACAATTTTTATTCCTCGTTAATGACCGACATACTCTTGAGTGCCTACAGATTCTTCATTTGCTACGAACCAATGTTCACCCTCATTTCTCCCTTCCAAATTTCATCCAATCCAGTCAACACTTGGACTTCTTAGGTCCTTAGAGCAATCATCGCAGTCGTGTGGCTGACAAGGTCCATCCTCAAGCAAGCAAGGGTCCCTGAGAGTTGTTGCCCTTCTCGCGCCGGTGAGCTGTGCATAGATGCCAACGGGATCTACTTTTGGTTGTGGTGGACTCCTGTCTCTGATCAAACTGACACGGTCGAGAAATCCTCCAGTTCCCCATCTTCGCATAGGATTTGGTGACGGTGGTCGTGATTCTTTCGCTCTTTCAACCTCCGTCGGGCTAGATGGTTTCCTTGAAGGAAAAGCCGACGGTGGTCGCCACTTGCTGGGTGGGGAGTCATGTTCTCCTTTATGTATATTGTCAATTGTACGTACACGTTGAATTCGAGGCCCAGGAACCGCTGAGCTTCGTCTTCGTTCATGACCATAACTGCCTATCGCAGAGCCCATCGTACCGAGTTCAGCGACACGCGATACTGCCGTTGGATGATCTTTGATAACACTCTTTTTGCGTACTTCTAAGTCTGGCTTGAACCCTAAACTCTCGGATTGTGACAGTCCTACTTTCGTTTGTTGATTGTTAATAACACCCTTTTTGCGCATGCTGAATCCAGGTTTGAATTCTATGCTCTCAGATGGTGATACTTGGGGAGATGACAGCTCAGCAGGCCGTGGAAAGTATCCTTGGGAGGCTTTGGGAGTAATAGTCTTGGAGCAAAGTGGTCCAAAGTTAGCATCAAGACCAATGTCGTACAGAGATCGAGATGTGGATAAAGTTGTATTTGAAATCATCTCTGGTAGTGGAGAAAACCATTCCTCGGTTGCCTTTCTTGGTGGTAAGGGAGGGAAAGAAAACACATCCTCTAATGTTAATCCTCTTGACCTGGGCTTTTGCAAGTTGCCTTCAGACAAACCTCGTCTTGGCGAGCGTTGAACTTTGTGTTTCGACCGCCCTTTCGTAGTTGAAGCCGCTTGGACTGATTCCTCTAGGCTATGACTCTGTACAGTCTGAGCGAAGGGATTGCCTCTTGTAGCTCCATCATTGTCATTCGAGTCCGAATCAGAAGATGTGATGACGACGGCGATGTCATTTTGGGGACACCGCAAAGACCATTCGTTGATCGAAGCGTTGGCGTTTTCCGGATCGAAGGCGTGGCTCCTATCTCCTGAGATCGGGAGATCCTCTTGGACCTTTAAATCATGTCGATGAAACGTATCCCGAGGTGTACTTGATCCATGGGAGCGATCAAAATATGAGGACCGCTTTGTTTCATCATCCTCGGTAGTAGAAGAGTCTATGCTTTGTGGTGAGCCTCCCCCTTGCCAGAGAACCTCGTGTTCACTACGCTGCGAAAGTACCCGGGAGAGATTGCCTTCGCCTTTGTGCCCAACTTTGACCTTGTTGACCTGAAGGTAGTCAACAGGATTATAAAGCGGGGCAGATCTCGTCTGGGCCTCTGCAACCGTGAGGGCCAAATCGGGGAAGTTCTGTGGCACGACAACACCCTTGGTGGTGACGGTAGGAGACAAGCTGCTCGTTGAGGATGCATTGGTGCTTTTGTTGTTCGATCCCTTCTTGTAATTCCGTCTTAGATTTTCCTCGATCAATTCCGTGATAGTATCGATGTCACTGCTAGTGATTAAATATGCTGCAGAAGGCCGTTTTTGGTGAAGGAAACCTTGCAATCTTGCTAATGGTGTAGCCCCTCCTGATGGTTCATTGGATTCTATGGTAGCACCCGGAGTTTGGGTAGCTCTAGATCCGGAACTCACATTACTAGGCCGCCTCAAGGTAATAGATGCTGGGGTTTTGAGGCTCGCAGAGGCAATTCTTCGAAGGGTCAATCTTTCGCGTACTGTATGAACTATGTCATTGTCCATTGTGCCACGTGTGAACGTGGAGCTCCTGAATCGTCGGCCAGGTGGTCCCATGGGAGGGGAAACTTCTGACTGTGGACTTGCCAATACAGTTGAAGCCGCCGGTCGTAGTGGTGATGTCAATTCTGAAATTATCTGATGAGCACCGACCTCAACTGAGCTCCATCTTCTGGCGACAGCAACGGGTATGGCGTTCGATCCGCTTTCAGTGGAGAGGGGGCGGTCGAGATCAGTATTGCGAAACTTGAATTGCGTATTTTGGCCGCCATGTTCCCCGCACAAATCTTTCAGACCTCGTGGAGCTGTTGGGACAACTTGACACCCAGGCAGCCACCAATACGATCGATTCTCATGCTCATGCATTTTGATTTTCCGATGGCTGCATTTGCGACGTTTTCTATGGTGCTTCTTGCTCTTCTTCGGGGCATCTTTTTTGTTCGGCATAGTTTTCGCCCTTCCTAGCCTTTTAATCATCGTCAAGCTGTCAGCGCTTCCTCGACGAGGTTTGTATGGGGGATTGTCGTTGTCGCCCTGGAAAAGAGGTGGTGACAAGTACTCGCTACTACTCCCACTACAAGTGCTGCGCCCTATGTCTGATGAGTGAAACGATCCGCCCGAAGGACACAGGCATGATGAATTCGAGACGTTGTCTGATGGTGTGGGGGTTTGGGTCAATCGAGATGGCCTGTGTTGAGTTTGTGGTGAGAAGTAGTTTCCATCTTGTCTCGACTGAGGTTCGGCCGGGGGAGTTCTCAGGAGTGAAAATGGGGGTGTAACTGGTACGCTCAATGGTGAAATGGCCGTCCCTCCTGGAGTTGCATTTCGACCAGCCCCAAGAGGATGGGGAGAGAAATATCCAGTCTCTGGCTTATCAGGCGGAGGCGGAGTGGCTGAGGTAGGCTTATTAATTTGAGGGGCTGGAGGAGTTTGCGAAGACATTTTAGGCACACTTAGGAGCTATGAGATGAGTAGAAGTAACAATATTCCGAGTCGACGCCCGGTTGAGAAGCCTTACGAGTGAGGATTGGTCATGATTAGACCAGGCTTGAAATACGCTACTAAGCATGGCACCCTTCGCATGTACCTATGCAAGGAAGGAGCGACCTGACCGAATCTGACCAACGAAGCAGGAGCTCTATGATAAAAGCACGATACACCTATCAGGTGAAGGGATAACACATTGACTTTGTCAGCCACATTCTGTTGGCATACCACTACCAGATATCTGGCGTCGTATTCTGGGAGAAGTCTAGGGTGCCTGTACAGTAGAACGAAAAATATGTAAACCTTGAGTGGAGGGCTTCCGAATATTTCCACTTGGCGATGCTGAGGAGTTCTGCTTCCTAAGCTTACGCCATATTCGCATACTTGATTCTAGCACACATGTCTAACCAACCTCTAGAGTCTCCGAAGCAATATCTTGTCTTGTAACTGTCTTCATTTTTGGCTAACCCCAAGGCACCCTTGAGAGATAATATAGTGTAGGTTGGGAGAGCTTCGGTGCTTTCATTGTATCTCGCTGTGAGAGTGTCCGGCAACAGCTGACATGCAAATATGAGTTCAAAGCTTGACGCTGGTTATTAAAGCTTTTGCCAATCCTCCTCTCAGAACTCTTCCTTAGACTTCGGTCTAAGTATTGCATGATGAGGGTATCCATCTTCGAACGGTTTTTCGCGACTTGCAATTAAGTTGATTGCAGATATTATAACTAAAGGTTGCTTGTTTTTGAGGTTTAGAAATTGTAATAGTAAGCAAATTTTGGGGATTAAAGTTAGGCGCGGTAAGTAGTTGAAGTATTTCGATATAGGATGTTTTGGCATGTGCACATGCCGAAAGTAGTTAAAAGTATTTCAGAATAGAATGTTTTGGCATACCGGTATGTCGAAAGATTATTCGTCATTAATCGAGTAATTTAGCACGTTCACCTGAAAGTAATTAGAATTATTTTGGTATAGAGTATTTCGGCATGTGCACATGCGTAAATCAGTTTTTCGTATAGAGTATTCACCTTCGGAAAGTAGTTAAAAGTGTATTTCGGCATGTCGACATGCGGAAAGTAAATTCGTCGTCAATCGAGTAATTCATGAGAGTGGTATGAAGAAGTGAGATTGCTGTGGGCTCTTTTGAAGGATGAAGAACTCGTTGGTGTTAAGAGCGCTTCAAAGTTTGTGTTAGTACCTAGGTATGCCAATTATCTCACACCCCGTGCACGTCCTCTTGAACTACCAAGTCCTCTCCCGATGCCCGTCCCGGTTCGGCTAATTTGTGACGTTCCTCGACCTGTTCCCGAGCTCGCACCGCCGGCAACATACCCAGAACTACTAACGCTGCTCCCTCTACCAACCCCTCTTCCTCTACCCCTCGTCCCTCTAGCCCCCCGGACAGCAGTTCCTGCCTGCCGCTGCCTTTCTTCATCTTCTGCTCTCCGTCGAGCATCTTCGCGCCGCCTATCTTCTTCTGCTGCCCTTCTCTCCGCCGCCTGCGCCTTCAATACCATCTCGTTCTCCATATCTGCCACATCTTGACTCGCGCCTTGCCAATTGGGGTTTAAGATCAGCCGTTGGTTGTGTTCTGTTTGTGAGAGGATGCGAATCCATGTATTTAGAAGTGTAGAGGCAGATGTGACTGTGCGCGAAACTGTCTGTAGTAGGTTTAACACGAGGATAGTGAATTTATTGGACCATACTTACGTCCATATTCCCTTTTGCGCATTCGAGACTGGATACTACTCCTTCGATAACTTCGTTGATACTTCGAACACTCTCCAGCTCCTTCTTCAAGGAGGCTTCCCTTGCGGCTTCAGCATCGTATTTCGATTCTCCATTCCGCTGTGGAGGCGCGTTGCTGCTTTCTGAGGGTTTTGCAGCGGGTTTCTGGCTTGGCTTTGAAGCTTTCGATGGAGATGCGAAGAGGTCTTCGTTATCTGAGTCTGACAGGTCCAGTCTTTCCATATCAGGAGTTGACATCTTGGTGAAATGTGTTTTAGATGACGCAATGTACACAAAACAATCAAATATCCCGAATTGGAAGTATTTGACGCGTAAAATCGCGTGTCAAAGGTGAAGGTGTTGTCATTACCGTGATATGGTCCGTGCATCGTAAGCCTCACAAGGCGCTACTGTAACCGATGTTTGTGGAGGAGGCTGGTAATTTCAACCTCCTCACTTTCGAAGTCTTTCTCCGGCGCACATTTTATGCCCACTCCAACCGTCGCGCAACATCCACCTCTCGATTTGCATTGATAATTGCTTCGATTGCAGCATTTTTACTACTGCGCCCTATTTCCTGCGACAACGCTGTTCTTGCGTATTTGCCAACGCATCATCGCCCACGTTTACCGCATCCCTTGCTCTCCGCCCAGGAGTCGGAAAAACAACCAAATACTGCATTGCACCAAGCCGAACAACGATTTCGATCTCCGAACTCCAGATTTACTTTCTGATCACTCTGCCAAAATGGCAGCTACCTTGCGAACAAGCACTCCTCCTCCTGCTTCTCGAGCACGGACACCGCAGACGCCGAGATGGGGTGCGCTCACCGACGACTACCAACCATATTCACCTCGAAAGTCAGCCCGTTTATCTCAACGTTCTCATGATACTACTACACCTCCGCGTCAATCTTCTCGCAACTTTAGCCACACTTCATCCAAAACCTCTCCTACCATGACTTCAACACCATCATCTCCACAAACCGCAAAGAAACGCGCTCCTCGACAATCACTTCCCGAGATGGGTGGACGACGGGTTTCTGGAGCATTGACAAAAGATTCGGCAATTTCTGCCGCATCTGTGCTTGGTTTATCACCACCTAAGGACAACGGCAAGATGGGCGCTCAACAATCCACCGCGGGTGTTCGCAAGAACGGGATGCTCCCAACCCCAGCAAAAACCCCAAAGAAACGTCCTGAAGAAATTGCTCCTGCTGTCACGTCCATTGCGCGCAACTTGTTCGCTATTCGCCCTGGCTCAGATGAGGTCATGCCATCCCCAAAGAAGGGTCGCAAGAGATATACTGGTCTTACTTTGGACAGCTTCGAGGCTCAGGAGGAGACTACACCTATTCAGATCTACACTGATTCCAATGATCGAGTGCCCGAGGTTGATGATAGTGCTGAGAATCCGTTCTATGGTGAGGGTATGACTGTTCCACCTGAGCCAACGAAGCGATCTAGCAAGCGTAGAAAGGTTACAGTTGCTGGCGAAGGAGAGCATGAGATCGAGGATTTGGAGGATCGAGAGGATGGTTTGGTCTACGTTTTGTAAGTTCACTACACTATACATTATTGCCTTTACTAATTGTTCATTTTCAGCCGGGGAAAGAAGATGTTTCGCAAGTTCGCCGAAGAAAAAGTTGAATCAGAAACTCAGGTCGAGTCTGATACGGAAGAAGTGGGACATTCTCTATCTCCAAGACTTCGCCGACCATTAACGAGATCCGCAATCAAACCGCGACTCCTTTTCCCCGCTTCTCAACAAGCCCAAGCTACCGAACCCCAATCGCACAACACCGAGGATGAAGAGGCGGATACGGATATTGAGGAACGCGACGAGGTTTTCACTCCCACTACCCAAGCCTACGATATTACAGCTACCCCTAAGGCTCCAAAATTTGCTCCTTTCACCCCACCAACCACCGTTCGAGCTACTCGATCCAAGAAAGTTGATATGAGCAGCTCTCCTGCGGGCCCAGCTAGTGATGATGAGATGGCCATGGATGTCGCTACATCGCCAATGCTTCGAGCTTCCCGAGTTAGTGGTAGAGTCAGTCCGTTCAATGATTGGTCTCGTGGCCGTTCAACGACAGCCAAGGATTCCAAGAAGAGAGGAACTGAGTCTATAAGCAGAGGTGCCGCGAAGAAGGCCCGAGCATAGAGGAATCGGGTGTTCGTGGTTTTGAGAAATTACAACTTTGTATTACTGACAGTCCCTTGTGTTTGTACTTTCGAGAGCGGACTACTTCTTTTCGTTATGACTATGAGATGCCATATTTTGTCTGGCCGGCGCGTCTGCATTTGGCGTGGGGAAATTTTTCTCGTCACACAGTGCCTCCTTTTGATATTCCAAGGATGAGCAGACCTTTATTTGATGCTGGCTGGTACGAAAGTGTAGGTGTGAGGCGGTGTTCCTCATGCAAAGATTCTACCTACTTAGACTGTGTCCCAAGATACCATGCCTTTGATTTCAGATAATGAATATTTTAAAAAATACCACACCCTCGTGAATTAACCTGTTTTCCTTCAGCCCCGCATATAAGGTTCGGAGATTTCTTTGTGCAACATAAATGACTCTTTTTCCAAGCTTATTGCATCATCTTTGTCACCGTGCGCCAGCTAACCAAGTCTACTAGTGGTCTGACCGTAGCTGTTGCTCAAATTCATCTCCTAGCCTGGTATTTATTCGCATCTACAGTGGTAGGCGTATCTAGCTTCACATTCTCGCCGTACCAGAAGACTAGAAACTAAGTAGACACATGGGCCAAAAATGTCAAAGGTATTTGGCTTAGCAAAAGTAATGCGACGCTATATTCTTCGTAGCGAGACCTCTGAAATTTATCGTACGAAAGGGGGTTGCCATAATTCAAGAGACTGACTAGGGTTATTTTGCCATGATACTAAGCTAATTATAGTATATCCTCAACGCTGCTTTAATATGGGGTCTGAGCTCCCTTTCTTGCTAAA
>VXCB01000276.1:0-20070 GCA_009613015.1 Mollisiaceae sp. DMI_Dod_QoI | reverse complement strand
GGCAGTTTAGTGCGTACGTTCAGTTTTTTACATTCGTACGTATCTACTTATAAAATCACCACTGCGTACGTATAAATAATCTGTGAAACTGTACGGAACTGAACTATTCACACTACTCGCAACACTGACAAAGACACCTTCCGCGGTGCACACCATTCTCTCCCAAGCGACGCCCTTCAATTTGGCAAAACTCGGAGTAGCCTGGCTTTACACCTACGCCGACGTATTTTTCAAGCTACCGGAACGGACACCAGGCGAGAACGTTTCAAATGTTCTCGTAGCAGTGGAGAAAATCGGCCCGGATTCCGAATTACTTCAATCGTTTGAGAATAATCAAGAGCTTCTCGATCAGTTCTACCAACAATACATTAGCCGTGCATACGAAAATCTTCACACGCAAAATCTGGCGTTCTTTCTTACATTTATCGTATTCGGCGCTATCCATCTTGGAGCATGGAATTTTGAATTCCCTTCTAGGGTGGAGCAAATCCTTTGGAGGACGTCCGCTCTCTGGTGTACGGTTTTCCCGTTTATCATGGGTGTTTATATTTTAATCTTGCTTGCCGTTGGCATAAATCGTATCTCTTATACTGTCCAAAAAACATCTTGATACTGCTTCCCACTAGCTACATAGTGGCGAGAGTATATGTCCTAGTCGAGATTTTCAGGACGTTGTTCTATCTCCCATCTAATGCTTATGTGGCGACTTGGACGGCGAATGTTCCTCATATATGACTGATCTTTGGAGGTCTTTAATAGAAATTGCTTGCGTGGATAAGCCTGGCTTCTTTCTAGAGAGGATGAAAAAGAGTGAGTAGGGGTGAAAAGGGGTGGAAGGACTCGGCTCTTGGTTAGCGAGGATTAAATGATAAATAATGGCATGCAATATAGGCTAGACTTGTTAAATCAATGCGCAGGCACAAAAGAGATACCAGTAGTTCACACATAGACTCCTCTCATGTGGTGCGAAAGTGTAAAAGTGCAAAGATTCTTTGATTTCTTCTCAATATTTGCAACAACAGGAGCTGCACTAGATAGTCATCTTACTTAACTTATTTACCTACTTCTGCGTAGATCTGCAACCATGAAGGCTGGTTAGATAGAATATGCACTTGGTATTAGTGATCATCTATTGGAAATGTATTGTAAGATTACTGTACAATCACTGTACAGACAGTCTATTATTAACTTTTCTTTTATTTTCCGGCTTTTTATTCAAAATTGATATCCAATCGTATCCTGTCCAGTCCCATTAGCCAGACCACGGACAGCAAGAACAAATCAAATCAAATAGATCACCATCATCTAGCCGCACTAGTACTTTTCAGTCTCGCACCAGAAGACGTCCTTAACGCCAACCGTCGCCCCACATTCCCAAAACAAACACAGCTACAGAACAAGACGGACAAGATCCAGATCCCGACCTCGAAACTCTCTCTGCTGACTAGGCTTTCGAGGTTTTGTCCCCAGCTACTTAGGCCGAGGCCTATTCCCCAACTATCTACACCACCTGTCACGGCACCGCTACCGAACCATCCACTACCCCTGCTCGATCCGCTCGTAGGGACGCTAGATCTGAATGTGGTGTTTTTATAGGGAGAGGTGGAGGATGCGGGAGAGGGCATCATGTCTGGGTTTGAGGCTAGGAGGAGCGAGGTACCGACCGCGCCTACTGAAGCAGAGAGGATGAATCCGGGAGCGGAGCGGTCGATTAGGTACCAGAGGACGGGGTTGACGAGGAAGAGGGTTAAAGAGGCTTGGAGTGGAGTTGCCCAGGGAAGTTTTCGCTGAGAGGGGATAGGATGTTAGCTGTTTGTGGGGTAGATGAGGATGGTTGAATGAAAGGAGAGCAAGCAAGGAGATGGAAGGAAATTAGAGACCTACAATAGCATAAGCTATTCCAACAAATGCTCCCACGCTCCTAACCACAGGCGTCCAGTCCGCTCCAAATAGTCCGCTTTCTTCCTCTATTTCTTCCTTTTCGGCAGCAGAACTCGTCGTCCGCTTCTCTCCATAACTCGGCGCTTCTTCAGCAGGAGGAGCAGGAGAAAATAAAGTATCAACCCACGGCATCAAACTCCCTAAACAAACTCCTGCCACCCCCCAGAAAACTAGGTACCGCCAATCGTTCCGCGGTTTTATGATGCCTTCCACCTGGAACGGAGCCAGTTGTCTATCATCGTGTAGATGCCGTACTAAAACTCCATATCCCATTCCTATTCCAAACAACAAGACGCCGCGCAACGCTAATGCAGATACGGTGCTTCTGGTCGAGCTTGGTGGTGGAGCGGGAGCTGGAGCAGTGCGTCGTATGGGTACAGGAACGGGGTCAGAGATAGAACTTGTGCGTGGTGTTTCGGCGCCTGTACCCCATGGCGTGGAGGGTTGGGAGTAGTCGAAGTCGGTGTTGGGTTGGTAGCCGGTTGGAGAGTAGATTCCGAGGAGAGTTGAAGAGGTGAGATTCAGGATGGAGTGTGTACGTGAGGGTGTGTCATCTGGGTATGCGGGCGAGAGGCGGGGAGAGGGCGGTTGGTTTGTGAAGGAGGAGGTAGATTCGTAGGGTCGGCGGGGTTTGGGTCGGTGGATTTTGGGAGAGGAGGAAGGAGAGAGAGACATTGTCGTGAAGGAGGCTGTTGGTTGTGGTTTGGTTTGGTCGTTGGATGAGAATGAGAATGCAGATGTCAATGCGGGGTTGGTTTTGTAGTAGACTGATGTCTTAGAGCGCAGTCATCAGTACGTTGCAGAGTCTCTTATTCCAGTGCGCGTGTGACGTTGCTCGTGTGCGGTTTGTATTTTCGTCTGCAGATTTTGGCGCCTTCCTAGCTGTGCTTCCGACTTCGTAAGTGTGGTAGGTAGGTGGATAGTAGATGCAATTGATGATATAAAAGCAAGAAGTGAAGATGAGAGAATGGAAGAGAAGAAGCACATGTGAGAGATGTGAGAGGGTGGGTAGGAGGTGTCTGGGTGTTGCTCGAAATGGACTGTCTTCATTGGTGTTGTGTGCTGGCCCTGGGTCTGGCTCTGGTCAGATGCGCTTCACATGTTTCGCCAAGACGTCGGCACCCAGCTGGGCGATCGCCGACGCTAGACCCGGATCGGGGCTAGGGGCACCCCGCTAACGGATTCGAGACTTTGCGGAGACGTCGTCGTCTTTTGTCTCACTTCGGTCTCTTCGGATGATATAAATATCCCAAGTATCCAGAGCTGAGCGCAAGACGAACGCCGCTATCAACACCGCCATCGATCGAACGGTGAAATTGGGCAGCTGAAAATACGAAGTACATGGATGCAGAGAGTGGTGAGAAGAATCGGGTTGTTGGGACGCGGCGACATGCGAGCACGATTTAAGATCTCACGGTGGCATGTGAAGCTGCGCCTCTGCGGGTCGACAGTATGAACGGCTGCCAATCACCAAAACGCCGTACTGCAAGCTGCAGTGCAGTCATCAACAATTCCATTTCTGGCTTCATCTCTATCCCCCAAATGGGCTTTCCGCTCTAGACTCGAGCCTCCGTCTGTGGTGTCACGTGCTCCACGAGATGGACGACGACACATTTCCTTCTCCTCTTTCATTGTTCTCTTCTTCTGTGACATATGCACTACCATCTTCCTCTATGATGATCTGGTCCAACCACGGTATTACACGTTGTCGAATCTCCTCTTTGGTCACTTGGAATATCTCTCTTTCATCCCACGGACCGTTCTCAAGACTGTGCAGACCTAGTTGCATCGTTTGTGGATTCAGGTCAAACACCGAGATCTCATCTGTCTGGCAAATCGGAACTCGGACCCAACCTTCCGGCATATCGATCTTCTTCTTCTGCTGTCCGTGTCGCTGTTGACATTCAGGACATGAGTCGGACGTACTAGCGAAAGACAAGACCCATGAGGGGAAGTCGAAGAGGACGAGAAGAAGAAGGTAGAAGAATCCGCCTACTATCTTGGCGAAGGCCATGGCGAGGATGATGAGGAGCTTGAAGAGAAGAATACCGAGTCCCTGGAAGAGATTGATGAGAATGTATCGGTACCCGCCTCGGAGGACAACTGCAGCAACGAGCGCGCTGGTGGAGAACATGATCAGGACCGATCTTGCGGGACCTAGTGGGCTCTTCCATCAAATTGTGGCCCAAACTTGATTATTGCTTCGATCTGCCGTTTTGGGTGGTATGTTGGTATGCGGACTCGATGACGGCTTTTCTTTACCACTTTTAGATGAAGCTCTGGGTCGTTGAGGTGATTGAAGATTAATTTGAGTTGTGCGGCGCAAGTACCTGTACTCCTGATTTTGCCTTCCTAGAAGTTTTCGCTGTGCGCACTTGTGAAGTTACTGGTGTTGTTACCGAGCTTGTGGAACTGTTGCTTCCACAAATTTGCTTCATCTCTGTTATACCGATTCATTGGACCGCCGCTGTTGGATCGAGGGCCAATGCGCTTTTGTAATGGTCCAATGAGATCATTAGCCTTACGTCTCGTATGTTTCGCCATGGTTCGATATGATCGCAGTGAATCTCTGAAGTGGCGCGGTGAGTAATTCTGCTAAGCGGGAGTTCACGTGGAAGTTCACGATGTCACCTTTAAGAGGCAAAAAGTCACAAGGACTTTTTTTTAGCAATTAAGTGATACCATCATGTCTTGAGTATTCTTTGTCTATACCCATTTAGCTGAAAAAGGGAATTGATTGCTATGATTGGCATTTGTATGCACTGGAAAATTTGATCTATAATATAAAGATTACAAAGTAGCTGCCCTTCTGTTATGCGATTCTTTTCCGCTTTTTAATGATGAGGCTGAGACTCGGCTCTCTGGCCGCGAGGCATTTAGCTCGAATATAAAAAAACGAATCTCCACTACTTGCACTATTTACCATTTTTCATATTTTCCCCACCATCCATCTTGTGGTCTTCATGAAGTGTTCCTTCAATATGCCTTCAATATAGCCTGGACCTTTGCAGAACTTCTATTTTGGATTGGATATTGCATATTCACTCACTTTGTTGCTTCTACACCAATATGTCAACTCGAGCCTGTTATTGTATTTTGATTTTATTGTGAATCATTAATTCATTTAATCAGTTCCCTTATAAAACCGAAATGAATCACGGTCTATATGAATCAACAATATGCACAGCATTATAAATAGCTTCATTTCTCTTTTTCAATGTATACATAACACAACACTAAGACCAGCCACGCACACTCTTACAGCTTATGCCATCGCGAACATGGAGGAGTCAGTTTCCGCAAAGACCAAGAGAGCCCTAACTCTTTTGCCATTCCACCTTCAGGCTCATTGCAGGAGCATAACTTATTATTGCTACAATATCATCGAACCCTCCATAAAAAAAGCCAAAGGAGAGACCAGAGAACAGGCCAAAAAAAGAATTGAAGAAAGAAATACAGAAGAAATCCGCAAGTTGAAAGAGCGTCTACAGGAAGATCTGGATGCGATGGATGAACCACTTGAAGCCAGTTCCGATCTTTGGCAGCTGCTGGAGATCGATAGAAACAGAATCCTGGCTCTGCATAAGGCTGGTATTAAATGCTTTCGAGACAATCTAGAAGTGATAAACGAGAGGTTTTATGATCTAAGAATACCACCGCCACTATTCACGGCGCCAAGCGGTCGACAAGTCTCACTGGACCAGGTCCAAATGATTCTGGGGGGACATAAGGATACCAGTGCACCTGATCAAAATGATAAAAAAAAAGACGAAGAGTATGAAAAGAAGAAGAAGCGTAGTGCGGAGAAGTATTTGAAACGATGCAATGATGGCTACTTGCTCTATCGCCCTGGCGAAAGAGAGGAATTGCTTAAAGGTTCTTAAGGAAAGGGCTTAGGCTTGAGGAAAGAGCTTAGGCTTGAGGTGTTTGGACGCTCTATTTTACTCGATGATTTGATGGATTGGAGGTGTACATATTCATGGTTTCGTGATGTGGTTGTACCCTCATTTCAAGATGTTTTAACTACATTGGCTTTTATTCTAAAAAATGCAAATTCGTTTACTTTAACTATTTCACTCATTTATGCATTACAAAAGAATTTCTTATTTTAAGTTAATTTTGCTAAATACTAAATTTATTACTATATTTAGATTTTATATCAAGTAGACTTTAATTCGTAAGCTTATTATATACTCTTAAAACAAAAGTTTATATAAGCATAGCTTAAATCTACTTAGTCCTTTTCGCTATATATTTTTACAATAAATTAATAGCAATTCTTAATATAATATCTTTCATATACAGTTATACGCTTTAGTATTTGAGTAGGCTTACCCTAAATTTAATAGGAAATTAAATATTTAACGAACTTTGAGATGGTTTTACATCTTTACGAGGCTTTTTTAATAATGCAATAGTAATTTAATTTGTAATTAATTTATTATAGAATTTAACGTATAAATCTCGCATGAGTATAAATAACTCCAAAGATTTTTATAGCGCTATCAATTTCCCCGGCCTAAAAATCGCCTTCCTTCGCCTTACCCAGCCTAGGTCTAGGCTAAGGTGTGACGGATCGTTCTAATGAACTAGCCAATCGGGTTCTGGGTTGACGACTTACTTCTTCCTGCTGTAGATATAAGTCGCTAGATAAGGGTCGATATGTCACCAATGTATTCTGAACAAGTAGTCACCAGTAATAGAGTACTATTACTATCTTGAGTTGAGCACAAGGCTCCTATCTATCTGGGCGCAATGCCCTGCCTATATAGTCCCTTGTGCCGGCTGGACCCCAAGGACCCCGAAGGACCCTTAGGACCTCCCAGGACCCCCAGGACCCCTTCAGAAGGGTCCTCGGGTCCTGCACGTGACCTAGGGTCTCCTTGCAGGCCTCGCCTGTTAAGCCTATGGTCCACTAGTAACACGTGAGTCGTGACACTATCCCCCATCCCCTCTAGCGTGGTCTCCACGCTTAACTATAGTAAGGAAATAATCTCGCGAAGGGCTACGCCCTTTATTATAAATATTAGTTATCGCAAACGCAAAGAAGCCATTCGTTTTGCCGTTTTTATTGAAAACTCCCCCGACTCGTTCGAAATGCAACCTTGTTCTTCTTGCAATGTTTCCGGTCGTAAATGCGTCTTTAATCGCTCTAAGGGCGACCATTGCTCTAAGTGTGTAAGGAAACGCCGTTCCTATGATGGGCTTAGTGATAAGTGGGAGAAGAACGTCCCGTTCGAGAAGCAATAGGAAACTATTACTTCTCAAAAATGGAAACTCCAATTGGAAGAGGAGGAGGCCATGGCGAAGATTCTCCGCCTTTGCAAGCAATAGCGAATGCTAGAGCAACGCGAATATAAAATGGCCAAGCGTAGTCTTCGCTTCTTAGATGAGTTAGATGCCGTGGAGGAGAAAGAAAGGAAAGATGCGAAGGCTCGCGAACGTGCGATCGCAACTACTTCCTCGACCGTAAGTTTTCGCGAGGTTGATTTATTCGCCCTGGACGACGCGTTCGTTCTTAACTTTGGCGAAACTTGGCCAGTAAGTTCCTCGACCCTCGTAAGTGCCCCTCCGGCTCCCACGTGTCGTTTTCCTCTAAGTGTCCCTTCCATCGTACTCTGTACAATGATTGACCGTTTTCTCCTGTAGCCTGTTCTATGATGTCGAGTACTGTCACGACTCACGTGTGCCAGTGGACCATAGGCTCGGCAAGTGGGAACTTGCAAGGAGACCCTAGGTCACGTGATGGAGTCCTGAAGGGTGGAGTCCCTTCTTGAGAACTGGACTCCTGGACTCCAGACTCCTAGACTCCAGGACTCCAGGTCCCCGGACTCCAAACTCCATGGACTCCTTAGGAGTGGGACTCCTAGGGATCCATCGTGCACGAAAACCTATATAATAAGGGCATCCGCCCAGGTAGATAAGAGCTTCGTGCTCAACTCAAAGTAGTAATAAAACCCTATTACTGGTGATTACTTATTCAAAATATATTTGCGTGATATATCGACCCTTATCTAGCGACTTATATCTTTTGTAGGAAAAAGTAAGTCGTTAACCCAGAACCCGATTAGCTAGTTTATTAAAACGACCCGTTACACTTTAAGCACTTTACAATATAGATATCAATCGACATACTACCAAAAGCAGAAGAAAGTACAATCGGGAAGCAGGTTAAGCCTAAGATACCCGAGCCAACTACTCCGAAACTAGTTCCTAAGCTCACGCTACAAGATACGAAGAACGAATCCGACGATGAGGATAATAACGGTAATACAAAGATAAAAGACCCACCGGAGTTTAGAATCAAGACTATTAGACTAATTAAAATTACCACGCCGCTAATCTTCAAAAGGAAACCTTTAGAACTTAAAGTATACTTAGTTAAGATTACTATCTACATTAAGCATAATATGAATATATTCGAGGACGATTCGGATAAAATCATATTCGTTATATTCTACTTGGAGGGGCTAGTATTCGATTACATGGAAATTTTTTTTAAAGATTTTAAGGGAAATATGAAAAAAGATTGGAAACTTTAAATTAAAGTAATGTTCGACGACTTCGAGATTTATAAAAAATGCTTAATAAAAATATACGATAATGTAAATAAGCGGGAGGAAGTAATTAGAATCGTTCGAAAACTTCGTATAAAGAAATCCTACCCGAAATACCAAGCTACTTTTTAGTAATACGTATTTAAACTCGGATGGGACGATACGATATTAATAATTACGTTTCGAGAAAAATTAATAAATATAATTAAAAACGAGATAATAAGATTAGGGAAACTTGCAATATTCGCGAATATAATTTAAATAATAATAGTAATTGCGCAAAGCATTCGAGAAAGAGAGCTTGAGCGAAAAGCAAAAGTATTAAAGTCACGAGTTAATTTAATTATAATTGTATTATATTAAAAAAATTATAAATCTAGCTAAAGTAGTTTAAAATAAAGTAAAAGAAAAATATAAAATAAAGAGTAAGCTAAGAAAAAAGAAGAAAGCTATTATAATTATAGGAAAGCAAGTTATTAAGCAAAGAAATGCAAAATATTAAAGAAACAAATTATAGTAATAGTAAAAAAAGCTACGAAGGTATTTAAGAAGAAAAAGATCGAAATTGCAGAATCCAAAGAATCGTTGAAGGAGCTATTTACTAAGAAAGACTATTAGAAATAGGAAAAGGAAAATTAGTAATTGGGAGAATCGATTGAATTGCTCGAGGAGTGAACGAAGATTTCGACTACGAATAAAAAGTATATTAAATACAAAAGAACTTTAACTACGGAAATCCAAGAACTAAAAAACGAAACTCGAATTACGCTTAATAAATAAAAAAAGACGTATTATTAGTACTAACCATCGGTATATAAAAAGAAATATTAGAACTATTATAATAATAAATGCAAATAATATAAGATTTATAAAAAAACCGAAGTATATTAGTCGAGCAAAAGCGGGATTATAAAAAAAATAAAAAAAACTAATTTACGATTTGCAAATTAGGAAGAAAACTTTAATTTTCCTATTACAAATAGCTAAATAGTTATATTTGCGAGTGATAAGCATTGTATATACTATTAAATAAGCTGCGAAATTAACGATTATATATTTTATTTATTAAACAAAATCAAGCTAAACTAGTATAAGAACTTATATATTTGGAAATTTTACAAAAGTAACGTTAAGGCTATAACTAATAAATTTGAAGAAAATATTTAGTTAAAACTATTTTCTATTAAAAACTATTAGAAATAGTATAAGACCTTTTGGGAAGTATTAAAAAAAAGCAACGAATACGCTTTAATAATACTTATAAAAAATAAGAAAATACAAAATGAATATATTTCAAAAGCTTAGTATAATTGCAAAGTATATACTTATAAAGTTTATCGAAATAATAAAACTAAGTATAGCTATTAATCAAAAAAATAAGCTACGTTAGTGTAGATAAATACATAGGATAAAACATACGCTTTGGATCCTAGTAATATATAGTATAAACTAAAATTACTTATGAAAAAACTTATGAAAAAGCCGAGATATATAAAGCTTTATTAAACTAATTGCATTATAAAATAATATACTATTTATAAGAAATAAAAAATAAAATACGAGAATAACTTATTTTAAAAGATTACTATAGTGCAATAATAAGTAAAAAATATTATAAAAATATAGTAGTTAAAAAATAACGCTTTCTAATTACAAAGCTAGTAAAAAAGCATAATACGAAAAAGCTTTAATAATATATTTACGTCGTAGTAATAGTATATAATAATTATTGCTTATTTGTAAACATCGCTTTACGTATTAAAAGCAAAAAGGCTATTGAGCTTTTGGATTTAAAAGTAAAAAGTAATTTAATTAATATCGATTAAGCGAAGCGAAACGATTTAAAATATATT
The DNA here is from genome assembly GCA_009613015.1 of Mollisiaceae sp. DMI_Dod_QoI. Lineage (NCBI taxonomy): Eukaryota > Fungi > Ascomycota > Leotiomycetes > Helotiales > Mollisiaceae > Mollisiaceae sp. DMI_Dod_QoI. The sequence continues at coordinate 9,719 of VXCB01000276.1, read as the reverse complement.
CGAAAAACGAATTTTTACTAAATATTTATTATCGAAAAAAAAAAAGTATAAAATAATAAAAATATATTATTCGAAATCGAACTTTTAAAAGTTTAAAGCTTAAAACGAAATATAGAAGTAATATTCGATATTGCATTAGTTTATAAAAATATCGTTTTTAAAACGCTTTAATTATAATAATTCAATTTGTAAATAAATTAGCGAAAGTAAAAAATCTTATAAAATAAGAATAAGCTTTACAAGGAATTTAAAAAGTATTCAAAACCAAATTGCAAAAATCGAATTATAATTACTTAAATAAAATAAATAAAAAAAAGGCAAAATAAGCCGCTATTTTTATAATATATATTATTCACGAATATATTCCAAAAACTATTCGATAATTTAGCATTACTAAAATATAAACTATAGAACTACGAGATATTTTTGGAAAAAAGCAAAAAACTAATTTATTTACTAATTTACTTATTATTAAAAAATAAAAAATAAATACTTTAAAAGTATATTAAAACGAAGCTTTGCAAAAGCTATATATAATCTTCGAAATCATTAGTAAAATACTCGATACTTTTCATCTTTAAAAAAAATAAAAAACTATAATTATATATAAATTATTAGTAGTTAAATAGTATTACTATTAAAAATCGATATATATTACTTTTTATTCCGGATTTGAGAAATAGATTATATAAAGCTTAATAATTTATTAAAATTAATTTAAGAAATGCTTACTTTTTAGTAAAGATTAAAAAAGGCGATGAATGGAAGATAGTATTTAAAACTAAATACGGATATTTCGAATATCGCGTTATACTATTCGGCTTAATTAATATATTTGCTACTTTCCAAGCGTTAGTCGATAATATGCTATAAAAGCAATTTAACAACTTTGTAATAATGTATTTGAATAATATTTTAATATATTCGAAGAACGAAGTATAATATATTAAGAATATAAAGTGGATTTTAGAAAAACTACAATCGGCTAATTTAAAAGCAACGATCGAAAAGATATATTTCCATTAAAAATAAGTAGAATTCTTAGGATTTGTAATCGGTCGATATAAGATATCGATAAAACTATTTAAATACGAGGTAATTAGGAATTAGTTTACTTTTACAAAAGTTAAGAAAATATAAAAATTCTTAAAATTTTGCAATTTCTATCGAAGTTTAATTTAAAACTATTTGAAAATCGCTATATTATTTACCGATTTAATGAAAAAGAAAGTAAAATAAAACTTTAGAAGAAAGTAGAAATTAGTATTTAAAAAGCTTAAATCAAAGTTTCAAAAAGGCAAAGTTATAGCTATATACGATTTGGAATAATTAGAAATCGTGGAAACAAATACATTAAACGTAGTTATAAAAGTAGTTTATAATTAATCGAATAAGAATAGGAAACTATAATTAATTACGTTTTTTTTGAAAAAATTTTCATTAATCGAATTAAATTACGAGATTCACAATAAGGAGCTACTAGTTATTATCAAAATTATAAAGAAATAAAAGTATTACCTCGAAAATGCTAAATACTAAATAGTTATATATTCGAATTATTAAAATTTAATATACTTTACGATAACTAAATAATTAACGAGAAAACAAGCTCGTTAATTAAAGTTTTTATCTAAATACGACTTTATAATTAAATACCGCAAAGGGTTAAAGAATAAGCGAGCCGATATATTTAATCGATAAGTAAATTACAAAAAAGAAATAGTTCCTTATAAAAAAGCTATTTTACGAAACTCTTAGTATAAGCTAATACTAGAAAAAAAAACAATTACATTAATATTACAAGTTAAAAATAATAAAACTAAAAACAAAATTCGAAAAGCTTACAAAGAAAATAGTATAGTAATACGAATTATAAGAAACTTTAAAACTTATTATTTTTTTCAAATTTAGCAAAAACTATTACTATTCAAAAAATTAGTATATTTATTAAAAATATTAAAAAAAGAATTCGTTTATCGAATTTATACAATTCTAATATATAGGCACTAAAAAGTATTAAAAATAATAAAATAAATTAGCAGAAATTATTACTTTCCAAACTTAAGAAAAGTAATAGAAATAGTCGTTTGGGAATATTATATATATAGAATATCGAAGTTAAAATAATATAAATTCTATAAATTACTATAATTAAACGAAGTACTTACGACGAGCTAGTAAGTAATAATAATAAACTTTATTATTAAATTATCAAGCTTATAAAATTCATTAATAAAAGTTATATATAATACGATATTAATTATTATAAATAAGCTAACGAAATTCGTATACTTCGTATTATATTTCGAAGCTTTAATAGTAAAGTAATTAGCAAATACGATATTATATATTATAGTTGCAAATTATAATATTTTAGAAGAGTTTATTATGAATAAAAACAAGCTTTTTATATTAACTTTTTGAAAATCACTAGTTGCATTATTAAAAATATACTATAAGCTTTCAATATTATTCCATTTATAAACGAACGAACAAATAAAACGAATTAACCAAATTTTAAAATAATACTTATATTATTATATAAACTACTAGCAAATTAATTAAGTAGTATTACTACCAATAGTATAATTCGTATATAATAGCGCAATTACGAAAATAACTAAAGTTTTACTATTCGAAGCTAACTACAATTTCTACTTTATTATATATAAAAAACCGAGATTAATAAAATGAAATACGTATTACGCAAAGGTAAATACGGATTAAATTAAGAGATTATATTAATAATTATCTTTAAATATTTAATTCTATACCGAGAAATCCGCTTATTATTATAATTAGTATAAATTTAAAGAACCTCGTTTTAAAAAGGAGGATAAAGTTTATTTTTCACGTCGAAATATTAAAATAAATAAGCTTTTGAATAAATTAAATTATAAGAAAATTGGATTATTTAAAATCGTTAAGAAAATTAAGAAAGTTAATTATTAATTAAAACTACTAAATAAAATACGGATTAATTCAATATTCTATATATTATTATTGAAACCAGCATTATAAAATGCACTAACTATTACGTTAAATTTATTAAATGAAAATAAGATAATCGAATACGAAGTACTCGATATTATAAAGTAGATTATAAGAAAAAACGATTAGCTATTATATAAAGTATAATAAAAAAAGTATTTAAAAAAAACGATACTTGGAAATTAAAAAAACATTTATAAGGATCGAGGAATTTGCTAGCTAAATTTCGCCGAAGTTAAAAGCGAATATATTATTTAAAGTAAATAAATCAACTTCGTGAAAGTTTATAATCGAAGGGAAAGATTTATTAAACGAATAATAGCTTAAGGGTCGAAAACGGGAAATAAACTTAAAAAAGTAATCGAACTCGAAGTTAAAAACGAAAAATTAAAAAAAAGAAAAATGAAAAACCCGAGGTTTTTATAATATTTTCCTATAAAAAAAATAATAAACAAATTTATAAAGTTTGTTAATCCGATAACTAGCACTATTATAAGACCTTTTAGTACGAATATATTCGAAATAATAAAAAACTTGGGAAAAATCTAAAAAGCAATTTCGTTTTTAATATAAGTAATAAAAATAAGATAATATAAAGCGGTTCGCAATCTCGATATAATAAGCAAAAGAAATACGCTTTTTTCGTTTTTTATAAGAAAGTAATATTTTAGTTATAAAAAAAAAAATCGAATAAACGTATAAATTCCTTATTATTAATATCGCGTAGAAACTATATTAAGGAGGATGGGGGATAGTGTTACGACTTACATATGCTAGTGGACTATAAACTCGGCAAGTGGGAACTTGCAAAAAGACCCTAGGTCACGTGATGGAGTCTTGAAGGGTGGAGTTCTTTTTTAAGAATTGGACTTTTGGATTTTAAACTCCTAAACTCCAAAACTCCAAATCCCCGAACTCCAAACTTTATAAACTTCTTAAAAATAGAACTTTTAGAGATTTATCGTGCACGAAGACTTATATAATAAAAGTATCCGCTTAAGTAAATAAAAGTTTCGTGCTTAACTCAAAGTAGTAATAAAACCCTATTATTAATAACTACTTATTCAAAATACATTTGCGTAATATATCGACTTTTATTTAACGATTTATATTTTTTGCAGGAAAAAGTAAATCGTTAACCCAAAACCCGATTAGCTAGTTTATTAAAACGACTCGTTACAAATACTTCATATTCGATTATTTCGTTTTCTTTCGATAAGTTTAATATAATAATTAATGCATTTAACGATACTAGTTCTAATAATAATATATAAAATACTAAATTAATTCGCATTTTATTTAATAGCTTTAATCGATAATTAATTTCCCTAATCTTTTTAATAACTTCAAATAATTTAATTTTCTTATAGTTTAATTTATTTGAAAGTTTATTTATTTTAATATTCTAATGCAAAAGATAAACTTTATCTCCTTTTTTAAAATAAAGTCCCTCGAGTTTATATTAATTATAATAATAAGCGAATCTTTTAGCGTAGAATTAAATATTAAGTAATAATTACTTATATAGTTTTTTAATTTAGTTCGTATTTACCTTTGCGTAATATATATTTCGTTTTATTAATTTTAATTCTTTGTACGTAATAGAGCAAAAGCTATAATTAGCTTCGAACGATAAGATTTTAGTTATTTTAGTAATTGCGTTATTATATACGAATTATACTATCGGTAGTAATACTACCTAATTAGTTTGCTAGTAGTTTACATAGTAGCGTAAGTACTATTTTAGAACTTGATTAATTCGTTTTATTTATCCGTTCGTTTGTAAATGGAATAATATTAAAAACTTATAATATATTTCTAATAATGCAATTAATAATTTTCAAAAAGTTAATATAAAAAGCTTATTTCTATTTATAATAAACTCTTTTGGAATATTATAATTTGCAATAATAATATACAATATTATATTTGCTAACTACTTTGCTATTAAAGCTTCGAAGTATAATACGAAGTATACGAACTTTGTTAGCTTATTTATAATAACTAATATTGTATTATATATAACTTTTATTAATAAATCTTATAAGCTTAATAACTTAATAACGAAATCTATTATTATTACTTACTAGCTCGTTGTAAGTGCTTTATTTAATTATAGTAACTTATAAAGTTTATATTGTTTTAACTTCGATATTCTATATATATAATATTCCCGAATAATTATTTCTACTACTTTCTTTAAGTTTAGGAAGTAGTAATCTTTGCTAATTCATTTCGTTATTTTCGATACTTCTTAGTACTTATACATTAGAGCTACGTGAATTCGATAAACGAATTCTCTCCTTAATATTTTTAGTAAATATACTAATTCTTTAAATAGTAATAGTTTTTGCTAAACTTGAAAAAAATAATAAATTTTAAAGTTTCCTATAATTCGTTTTACCGTATTATCTTCTTCATAAGCCTTTCGAATCCTACTTTTAATTTCTTTATCTTTAACTTATAGTATTAATGCAATCGTCTTCTTTCCTAATACTAACCCGTGCTAAGAGTTTTATAAAATAGCTTTTTTATAAAGAATTATTCTTTCTTTATAATCTGCCCGATAATTAAGCGTATTAGCTTATTTATTTTCTAACCCTTTACGATATTTAATTACAAAGTCGTATTTAAATAAAAACTTCGATTAGCGAGTTTATTTTTTTATTAGTTATTTAATTATCGTAAAGTACGTTAAATTCTAATAGTTCGAGTATATAATTACTTAATATTTAACGCTTTCGAGATAATGCCTTTATTCTTTTATAACTTTAATAATAGTTAATAACTCCTTATTATAAATCTCGTAGTTTAGCTCGGTTAGTAAAAACTTCTTTAAAAAGAAAGCGACTAATTATAACTTTCCGTTCTCGTTCGACTAATTGTAAACTACTTCTATAGCTATATTTAATACGTTTATTTCCACGATCCTTAGTTATTTCGAGTTATACGTTATTATAACTTTGCTTTTTTGAAACTTCGATTTAAATTTCTCAAATACTAATTTCTATTCCTCTCCAAAGTTCCACTTTATATTCTTCTTCATTAAATCGATAAATAATATAATGATTTTTAAATAATCTCGAATTAAACTTTAATAAAAATTACAAAATCCTAAAAATTTTTATATTTTTTTAATTTTTATAAAAATAGACCAATTTTTAACTACTTTATACTTAAATAGTTCCATCGATACTTTATATTATTCGATTATAAATTCTAGGAATTCTATTTATTTTTGGTGGAAATATGTTTTTTTAATTACTACTTTCAAATTAGCTAATTGTAATTTCTCCAAAATCTACTTTATATTTTTAATATATTATATTTCGTTTTTCGAATATATTAAAATATTATTTAAATACATTACTACGAAATTATCAAATTACTCTCGTAATATATTATTAACTAACGCTTGGAAAGTAGTAGGCGCATTAATTAAATCGAATAGTATAATACGATATTCGAAGTATTCGTATCTAATCCTAAATACTATTTTCTATTCATCGCCTTCCTTAATCCTTACTAAGAAGTAAGCATTCCTTAGATTAATTTTAATGAACTATTAAACTCTATATAATTTATCTCTTAAATTCGGAATAAGAGGTAGTGTATAACGATTCTTAATAGTAATATTATTTAATTATCGGTAATTTATATATAGTCGTAGTTTTCCATTCTTTTTAAGAATGAAAAGTATCGGGTAATCTACTAATAATTTCGAAAGTCGTATATAGCTCTTGCGAAGCTTCGTTTTAATATACTTTTGAAGTACTTGTTTTTTATTTTTTAATAATAAGTAGATTAGTAAATAAATTGGTTTTTTGCCTTTTTTTAAAAGTATCTCGTAATTCTATAGTTTATATTCTAGCAATGCTAAATCGTCGGATAGTTCTTGGAATATATTCGCAAATAATATATATTATAAAAGTAATAGCTTATTTTGCCCTTTTTCTATTTATTTTATTTAAGCAATTATAATTCGGTCCTTGCGATTTAATTTTAAATACTTTTTAAATTCCTTATAAAGCTTATTTTTATTCTATAAGATTTTTTGCTTTCGTTAATTTACTTACGAATTAAATTATTATAATTAAAGCGTTTTAAAAACGATATTTTTATAAACTAGTGCAATATCGAATATTACTTTTATACCTCGTTTTAAGCTTTAAACCTCCAAAAGTTCGGTTTCGAATAATATACTTTTATTACTTTATGTTTTTTTTCCTTCGATAGTAAATATTTAGTAAAGATTCGTTTTCCGAATATACCTTAAACCGTTCCACTTCGCCTAATCGATACTAATTAAATTACTCTCTACTTTTGAATCCAAAAGCCTAATAGCTTTTTTACCTTTAACGTATAAAGTAATATTTGCAAATAAGTAACGATTATTATATATCGTTACTATAATGCAAATATATCGTTAGAGCTTTTCCTTTTCGTGCTTTTTTACTAGCTTTATAGCTAGAAAACGTTATCTTTTAACTACTATACTTTTACAATATTTTTTACTTATTATCGTATTATAATAGTTCTTTAAAATAGATTATTCTCGTACTCCATTTTTTATTTCTTATAAGTAGTATATTATTCTACAATATAATTAATCTAATAAAGCTTTATATATTTTAGCTTTTTCATGAGTTTTTTTGTAAATAGTTTTTGTTTGTGCTATACGTTGCTAGGGTCTAAAGCGTACGACTTGTCCTATGTATCCATTTGCACTAACGTAGCCTATCTTTTTAGCTAATAGCTATACTTGGTTTTATTATCCTAATATACTTTGCAAGCGTATGCCTTGCAATTATACTAAGCTTTTGAAATGCATTCGTCCTATACCTCTTTATTTTTTGTAAATATTACTAAGGCGTGTTCATTGCCTTTCTTCGATACTTTCCAAAAAGTCCTATATTATTCTTATTAATTTCCAATAGTAAATAGTTTTAGCTAAATATTATTTTCATTCTTTCCGAGATCTTTAACCGTAGCCTTGGTATCGCTTTTATAGAACTTCCATGCATATAGGTTTTTATACCAGCCTAGTCAGATCTTATTTAATATATGGAACATGCAACTGCTAATCTCGCAGCTCGTTCAATGGTACGTGCAATGCTTATCGCCCGCAAATGTAGTCCTCTAGCTATTCGTGATGGGAAAATAAAGATTCTCCTTTTAGTTTGCGAATTGTAAATCGGTCCTCTTTATTCTTTTCGCAATCCCACTTTTACTCGGCTAGTATACTTCGGTTTCTTTGTAAATCTTATGTCGTTCGCACTTATCGTTATAGCAGTCCTAACATTCCTCCTTGCATGCTGGTGGTTAGTACTAGTAGTATATTTCTTCTTGCTTTTTTGGCGTAGCCTGAGTCTCGTCTCTTAGTCCTTGGATTTCCACGATCAAAGTTCTTTTGTATTTGACATACTTTTCATTTGTGATCGAGATCTTCGTCCACTCCTCGAGTGGTTCAACCGACTCTCCCAATTGCCAATTCTCCCTTTCCCAATTCTAGTAGTCTTTCTCAGTAGGTGGTTTCTCCAATGGTTCTTTAGGTCCTGCGGCTTTAGTCTTTTTCTCCTTAAGTGCCTTCGTAGCCTTCTTTGCTGTCGCTGCAGTTTGTTTCTTTGGTGCCTTGCATTCCTTTGCCCAGTAACCTGCTTTTCCACAGTTGTAGCAGCTTCCTTCTTTCTTCTTAGCCTGCCCTTTGTTCTGTGATTTTCCTTTGCCTTGCTTTTGACTACCTTAGCTGGACTTGTGGTTCTTCCAATATAGTGCAATTATAACTAAATTAACCCGTGACCTTAATGCTTCTGCTTTTCGCTCGAGCTCTCTCTCCCGAATGCTCTGCGCAATTACAATTATTATTTGGATTATGTCCGCGAATATTGCAAGTTTCCCTAACCTTATTATCTCGTTTTTAATTGCGTTTATTAATCCTTCTCGAAACGTGGCCATTAATGCCGTGTCGTCCCATCCGAGTCTAAGTGCGTACTACTAAAAAGTAGCTCGGTATTTCAAGTATAATTCCTTTATACGAAGTTTTCGAACGATTCTAATTAATTTCTCCCGCTTATCCACATCGCCGTATATTTCTGTCAAATATCTTTTGTAGATCTCGAAATCGTCGAACATTGCTTTAGTTTAGGGTTTCCAATCTTTTTTCGCATTTCCCTTAAAATCTCTAAAAAAGATTTCTATGTAATCGAATACTAGTCCCTCCAAATAGAATATAGCGAATGTGGCTTTATCCGAGTCGTCTTCGAACATATCCACATTATGTTCAATGTAAATAGTGACTTTGGCTAAGTGTATTTTAAGTTCTAAAGGTTTTCCTCTGAAGATTAGTAGCGTGGCGACCTTAACTAGTCTGGTAGTCTTAATTTTGAACTCCGATAGGTCCTTTATCCTTGTGTCGCCGTCGTCGTCTTCGTCGTCGGATTCGTTCTTCGTGTCTTGTGGCGTAAGCTTAGGAACTGGTTTCGAAGTTGCTAGCTCGGGTGTCTCAGGCTTGACCTGCTTCCCGACTGCACTCCCTTCTACTTTTAGTGACATGTCGACTGATACCTGTATTGTAAAGTGCTCAAAGTGTAACGGATCGTTCTTGTGACGAACCGCATATATTTCGTCCTTAGAATACAGACACAGAGTGAAGAAGAGCTCGAGAGGATGCGAGGTTATATACATGAAGCCAGAGGACTAGGCCGAATCGGGACGTAGTCATGTGATGA
>VXCB01000275.1:0-20533 GCA_009613015.1 Mollisiaceae sp. DMI_Dod_QoI | reverse complement strand
AATATAATACTTTTTATTAATTTCTTAAAATATTTAATAAAAAGAATTTTCGAATATTCGAGAAATTTTTAATATTTTATTTTATATATATTAAAATATTAATAATTAATTAAATTATTTAATATAAAATTATAATTTATTCGAAAGCTTTTTTATAAATATAATTAAAATAGTAAATAATACGAAATTATATTTAATAAAACTTTTATTTAAATTTTTTTATAAATAAATTTTTAAAATTTTAAACTTTTTTATTATTATATAATAAAGTAAATAAAATTTAAATAAAATTTTTTTAAATTAAATTTTATAATTATATAAATAGTAGAAAAAAAGCTTATTAAATTTTACTTTAAAAAAAGTTTTTATAAAATCGTAATATATTATAAGAATAATTTTTTTAAATATTTTTATTTTTATTTTTTTATTATTATAAAAAATAAATAAAGTAAATTAATATTATTATATTTAAAAATATTTAAAATAATTCTAAAAAAGGAAAGCGAGTTATATTAAACTAATATATAAGCGCAAGAGCTTCAAATAATACTAGTATTCGCTAAACTCTAATCTTAAATCACGTAGCTTAGCTTTAACTTATAATCGTTATAATATCCCCCTTTTTAAAATCCTAAGTTATTTAATCGTAATTTTATAATAATTAACTTCGTATAAATATTAATTTCGTAAATTCCTCCTAGTTCTCCTTCTTTATACTTATTATTCTCTAAGGCTAAGGCGACTAGAGTAAGAACGGTAAAACTCTTCTATAATCTTTTATACGTTCTCAAATGCTTCAACGCTATACTACGTATTATCCGAGGGCTAATCCTTCCATTCTACCTAGTACTATAGCTTGCCGTAATAAAGGCGGGAGTCCAGAATCTTAATTACTTCGTATTCGTCCTCGCCATCGATTACTACAAGTTCAAAGGGTTCAGGGATTTGTCCGGGCAAGGGGTTATTCGGGTCCAAGCGTAGTAAGCTGGAATGGAACACGTTATGAATCTTAGTATTAGAGATCTTTACTTTGTAAAAAGTATAGCTTATCTTTCGTAGAATCGGATAAGGTCCGATCTATTTATAATTTAGCTTTCGATAATCCCTCTTCGTACGAATATTCTTCGTAGAGATCTATACCTTATCTCCGACTTGATAATTCGATACTAGTTTCCGATACTAGTTAATGAAGCCTTCTATTTTAATTTGAGCTAATTAAATCTTCTCTTATAGTAAGATCCAAAGCTTTCTTATCTTCTTTGCAAAACTTAAAGCAATTTCTCGATTATATTTCTTCTTTATTATATAAAGCTTCTTTATTTCGAATTGGAGATCGAAATCTATACGTGGATAATAGTTTTTATTAGCGAAAAATAAACTAATTTTAATAGTTTCTAAAACGTAGCTATTAATAGCGAATTCGGTTATTAAGAGCTAAGGGACTTAATTATTTTATTAGTAATTTACGTACGTTCGTAAATATTACTTAATTTTTTTATTAATAATTTTTATTTATTTATTAAATTAAAAATAAAATATTATAAATAATTATATTATAATTTTAAATATTCGATATAAATACTTTTATATTTTAGTAATAAATTATACTTCTCGATCGAATATAATTAAATCGAATAAATTATAATATTTTTATATATATTATAATAATAAATAAATAATTTCTTTAATAAAAATATTATTTTCTTTAAAGAAATAAAAAATAAAATAATATTTTTTTAATAATCGATATATTATTTATAATAATTATATAATATAAAATCTTATATAAGAAAGTATTCGTATAATAACTTGAATTTATTAAAGAAATTAAACTACGAAAAGAAGGAGAGTTTAAGAGACTAGTTCTTTAAATACAAGTCCTTCTCCCCTAACCGAAGCGGACAATGCGGGCCATCACGTGACCTCAATGTTGTCAGGCTAGTAACAGGTGACAGGTAGGTCTGTCACAATATCTAGTGTATTTGGGGTATGAGTTGTCAAACCAAAATTAGCCTCGTGAGGCAGCCAATTCCTGTCTGCAGAGCGCCAACGACTTGCAGTAGAGCCCATTGATGCCCAATACGCCCGAACAATTCCAGCGTAAGTTACTTAAACTTAGTGCGTATTTATTTTCTCGGCACAGTGGGCTTCTCGCATCCCAGGGACGCACGTTACTGTAAGATGACTGCTGAGCCTAAGATCCCATGCATGCATGTCACCATAACATTCCCTCCTGCTACACTTGCTTTCCTGCTCTACAAGACTCTTCGTATCCCCCAAAACTTGTGACATTGTATACAGAGAAAAGTCGAGGAAAGATAACGACCTTGATCCACCTCCCGGAATCAGGTTCTATCTTGAAACGAATGTCTGGGATGTCTCGATAAACCGGCCTAAATGTCAACTGCTGGGTTCTCTCTTGTGGTCTTACTTTAAGGTCAATACTAGTCTGGTTCATGACGAATATGTGACCTCGAGTTGCAACGTTTTCCACTGAGTCAGGTGACCAATACCTCCAGAGTGTTTTATCCCCATAGGTATCAGGACTGTGGAGGAATTTGGGAATGCCTGTTGTTTCATCTCCTTCTTTTGCGCGGATGAGGGCTGGTCTTACGTCATTAAAGTCGATCTCGACAATGGCGTTTGAGCCGTTCTTAATTTTTCTTGTATTCGAGATGATAGTGTCCAGGAGCTCTACATAGCGGTCATGCTGCAGACTGCGCAGTGCAAGGAGATTCCCATGACGCTCCATTTCATGGTAAACTTGCCAATACTCTGGTAGAGTGAGGAGAGAGATGTGCTTGTTGTTCTGCAGCAGGGCTTCGACATCGAGATAGGATAATCCAGTCTGAACCCTGCTCTCATCACCCGGCTTCCCATAGAGAGTCCGACCTCCACAAAAAAAGCCTAAAGAGACATATCTGTCTATGCAGGAGGCATACGTGAATCTAATATGTTCCTTGACGACATCCTCTATCAATGGCATAAGCAGCAACCTTGGGGTCTGGGATTCAATGCCCTGCAGCGTGATTCTATCTCCGCCCACCGTAACAGAACTGTCCCCGTGGAATCGTCGACATGCTGCAGCCACTATCTCTACGACTGCATTCTTGAACCCTTTATCATGAAACTTGTAGTTTACAATGAAAAGAATTGTCTCTGATCGAATCCTTGCGAATCTTTTGGCACAAACAACCTCCTTAATCACGGTGAGGGGCAGATGCTCCTTTAAGTTGTTTGACCAAGCAATAGCTGTAAAATCTTGCGACTCCTTACATTTGACCACAGAGAATCCGTACCGAGTCTGTCTGTAATCTCGGTAAAATAACTCCTCGGCCTCTGTAGTGTTGAGCATGACATCCATGAGGTCATAATATGTGGCCGCGCAGCTAGCAATTAACTCCAGCCTCCGTATAGCCGATCGGTCAAGTTCGCTCATGCTGAAAAGTAGATTCGGTTCGGCCTCCAGTCTAGTTGCCTCAAGAAGTTTTCTGGCCATTTCTGGACTCAGCTCCAACCCCGACCCTAGAATCTTCACATACACCTGAACAGTCGAGGACCACGAGACTTCATGACTCAATGCCACATAGTAAGGGAACTTCTTGTTAATGATGTGATGATCAATTATGGCTCTCACACTCATTTGGTACTTGGGCTCGACTTGGTGGCAATCCACGAGGACAATACTGTAGTGGCGCCGTGGTGTTTCAATCTTCAACAAAAGCTTTGTAGCTTCAGGGCCAAGGATATGTCTCACTTCGCGTGGGACACTCTCGCACCAGGGAATAGACCCTTGGTTTGGGTATACGAGACGCCGTCGAACGGCTTCAAAAACAGAACTGACAATTGAATCGGCATCTGGTCGGGTATGACCCATCACAACAACCGTTTCATCATTCGGCGTTATGCGGAGGGTGTCCAGCATGAATCCTTCGTCGATAATTGCTTGAGTCGTCTGTTTATTCTTCAAGAGCCTTTGCTTCCCAATTAGATCTATCGATCTCTCTTTGTCCTTGTGATACAAAAACTCGTCTTGAGAGTCAGTGATAGTGATTTGGCCAAGATCAAGCCCATTGATGAATTCTGCAATGGCAATGTCGTTCCTCGAGTGAGTCAATAGTTCATACTTGGCCCATATCGAGCTAAGTGGAGAAGGGACGGAGATATTGAGTTGGTCGTAACATTCTCTGATCATGATCTTGGGGTGTCTTGCAAAGACAGGAATTCCAAGATCCAGTGAGCATGTTCCCGAGGACGTGACAAAGCTTCTCATTGCACCGCAGATGAACTCGGTTGACTCGGGACTCCAGAATTTCCATTGCCCCGGCTGATTGATGGAGCACAAACTGGTGGGCAGGCCATCATCGCCAGTATCATCGAGATCGAACCACCCAGGGCGAGCAATCGGGATCTTGATACCTTCATTTTCGGAGACAAGAGTTGAAGGTGATTGAGAATAATCTTGTCTCAATACAAGCACCGCATTAGGTTGAATGCCTGTCTTGTCGCCTGTACGGACTGCGTAGGTGTCGGAAAGCCACTCTGAGAACTCTTCGGACCTCACCTCGGGATGGCGACGGGCAAGTTGCATGTACTCTTGCACGCTGAGCATTCTCATGCCTAGTCTGGCGGTGAGCTTCATAGCAAAACCATGCGGGATGCCACAGATGAAACCGTTTACATCCCACTCGAGTTGATATTCTGGGTCGATATCTCTTGCGGCTTTCAGAGCTCGACTGGAGACTAGAAGAGGACTGGTGTTGATATGGATACCGAGGATGTCATCATAGAGATACATCAGAAGGACAAGTGTTTTGACCACCGCACCGAGAAGTGCCTGAGTGAAGAGTGGTATTGTTGTAAGAAGGCTGGAGCTGATGTAGACTGGAAAATATGGCAGGGGGTGGAGAAAAGCCTTATCATAGTCGAGGTGTTGCTTCTCCCATCTTCTATAGTATTCCGTCCATATGTGTAACCACCCTTCCCGTGCGCACTTTCTAACTGGCAAATTCCAGGACGTCTAAGCAAAAATTCGTAAGGCAGCTTCTCTGATTAGATTGGCCCCGGTATCTACCACCCACGCCCGAGGGGCTTCTTGACATCGGGTAGGTATTGGTTGACCACAACAAGCCCGTACCAAAAAGCAAACAATGGTCCGCGTAGTTGACTCTCGGCGACACCGAGACCAGAATTGTTCTCCAGCCCGATTCTTGAAAGCCACAAATCAGGCTAACGGAGAGCCTGAAGCCAGATATTGGTGATCGGATTGCTCTTCCTGACAACATACACACTTCAAAGCATCCAAGCAAACACCAGATTCTGCTTCATGCGAGAGAACTTAGATTAAAAGACCTAAAGCTTACTCTGACCCGATCATCTCTCTTTTTGACATTGATAATAAAGCTAGCAGAGATAACAGGCCAAACAGATGCCTTGAAGCGGATTTCAGAGACGGAGCAGCCATCCTTGATCTGTTTGAACTGGGAACTGAGAGAATCGATCCCCTGATTACTCCATTGGGATGGGGGCACGACTTTGGACGCATGGTGGCAGAACTGTCATAGGAAAGTCAAGAAGCTTTGCTCTCACAAGCCTGGCGAAGGAAAGGCAGGGCGCGGCCGTCGGTGTTGAAGTGGGTCCCGGCAGGATGTGGAGCCTGACCCACGACATCCTTGTTAGCGCCTTGCCTAGTTTCTTTCTTCAACTCTTCGGATGCTTGTAGCTACCGAGGCTCTTACGTACACTATTGCTACTACCTTTTTTTTTGAAAATCGGAAATCGCAATCCACGCTAAATTACTACTTTTATAAAGCTTTCTAATTTGCAATTTAATTATAATTTAATATATTTGCAAATTTATATATTAAATATTATAAGAATTAAATAAAACTTTTATTTTTTTTATAATTTAATATATCGTATAATATTATTTATATATCGCGAGTATGAATATATCGTAATATATATACTTCGAGTTAAAGATTATAATTATTAATAATTATTAATAATTATATTTATAATTTACTTAATTTAAAAAATTATTACTTTAAGTTATTATTTTTATTTATTTAAGAAAAATATATAAATATATTATATTTTCATTATTATAGTAATTATAATCGAATTTTTATAAATTATTTATTTATATATTATTATAATTTAAATAAATAATTTAATTTAAAAAAAATATAAAATTATATAATTAATAAACTTTATATAACGAATTAAACCCGTATTATAATTATATCGCTATGTGGCTAGCCGACACGTGATAGCACGTAGTTTTACATAGCTACGCGAAACTTACGTAGTTTTTAAAGTATATAAATTATTATATACGCTACTCGAGTTTTTATATAAAAACTTATATAAAAATAATAAAAACTTTCTTCTTTAATTAATTCTTCTTGTAATATAATTAAGTTCTTACTTTAATTTATTATATTTAACTCGTAATACTTCGAATATAAATTTTGAAAAATATTTTTTTTAAATTATTTTATTTAATTTAATTAATAAATTTTATTATAAATTATATAAAAGCTATAAGCTTTAAGTAGTTTACTCGTTATATTATAATTCTATAATTTTTAAAAGTTGGTAGTTACGATTTCCCGATTTCTGATTTCAAAAAAAAGGTAGTAGCAATAGTGTACGTGCGGGCCTCGGTATTCTCGCCAACTCGCACACTCCTGCTCCTGCAAACTCGCACACACCACCTGTTCTCGCAAACTCGCACACTTCTGTTCCCGCTAACTTGCACCTCCTGCTCCCGCCAACCTCCTGCTCCCGCAACTCGCACAGTCCTGTTCTCGCAAACTTGCGCACTCTTGTTCTCGCTAACTTGCACACCTACCGTGTTCCCGAAATACGCCGACGGGTACCAGCTTGATGTCGATATTGTTTGTCGCCAACGAACGTCCTCCAATTCCTGTTGTCGGTATTTGTTCCAATCCTGCAGGAGTCCCGGTACATGTCTTCTATGACCTTATATCGTTATCCAACCAATTCCAAAAAGATTCCGCCTTATTGAACGACGTATTCAATCTCGACAGTGAGTGTAAATCTACTCTCCAGAAATGCGAAACTGGAGACGGCCCATGACACCCCAAGCCGAAAATCGAGAAATACCTCGAGAGTGTGAAGAAAAAATATGCGGCGCAGAGACAAGAGGGCATTGCCAGGGAAGAGGGTCCTATCGGGGAAAGATTCTTTTCGGAGGCAAGGTTCTTGTCGGGGGAGAGGGTCCTGTCGAGGGAAAGGTTCTTGTCAAGGTAGAAGATACTGCCGCCAAGTAAGGCATTCTAGTATCGATAGGGGCGGACCTCTATGCAGGTGGAGGCGCAAAAGCAGTCTTCATCTTCCGACACATGTACGATTGTGTTGACGCAAGGAAGAAACTCAAATGGTTCAATGCGACGAGAGCCTGGCCGTCGAAGCTAAGAGAAGCCTCGGGGAAGAGGTTGTCCCAACTGGAATCGGACCCCAAGATAGAGGTATGGTGTGATGGTGACTCTCGATACTGCAAATTGAAGGATGGCACGATAGGTGATTATCAGATCGATACTCCGATTAATCAGTTGCTGATGTATAGAAAGGAGTTGATGGAACGCCGTCTCAGTCGAAGGATGCAACAGACTCACCGCATCCTCAGCACAACGAAGCAGGTGATTCAGGACATTTGCGACCGCCTAAGCGCAAGCGGGAAGATTCATCAGACGGTCAGCATGGGGATGGTGAACAGTCGACCAATACTCCATCATCGGATCATACACAGGCATCGCTAGGGTTGGGAGTGCAACAAGAGGGTAGGCGACGTGTCTGAGACGTCCCTGCGAAGCGAAAATCCCTGCAGACCGAAGTGTAACCCCTATTACTCCAATGAAAAAAATTAATACCTCAACACAGAACAATTTTCTTGTATTCCTGGTGGGTCCATTTGATCTGCTACTTCTTTGATATCATTTAGGCAAAGTAGCTTCATTTTGTCTAATATACTAGTTAATTAGTTATAATTTGAATTTATTTTATATCTAATTAGTTTTTTAACTCCTTTTTTTCTATACTACTAAAATATATCTCAATAGCGTTTTTATAATTACAAAGTATCAAAATGCTTAAAACATTTATACTATTAAATACACAAATAGTTACTAATTAATTTATCCAACAGGTGTTGAAGTTATGCAAAGTTTACTAGGATATCTAATTTCGGCTTTCCAGATTTCGCGACTTAGCAGCCACAGTCTGCAAGTCAGCCACAATTGAGCGCCACACCTCGTCTTCCAGCTGGCCAACCAGTTTCAGCTGACAGCCAATTTTGGCGAAGCCCACCAGCCGCTAAGCTGGAAAAGCTGCCTTCAATGACACCAGCTTTTCGACACTCAATGTTTGTTCGATTTTACAGTACGGTGATTACGATTACAAATTACTAAAATTTCAACACAGAACAATACTCCTCCATACCTAACGCCCTGATCTCATCTACTGCTTCATCTCGTTCATAGCTACGGCTTCTTGTCCCTGTGATTTTGGGAGGGGCAGATCCTTTATGCTTTGATGTCCGTCGGCCCCGACCTGCGACGGTCTCTGCATCTTTTATGTCACGCTTTTGTTGTGCCTCAACAATATCCTGATAACTTAAAACTTTGGCAGTGCCTACAACTGTCGATTTCACTGATGTCCGGGTCGTTTTCTCGTTGTTCTGTTTTTGCAACATGTTTTCATCCAAGAGAATTGCTCGCTCTGCAAAAGCATTCTCAGCAGCGTCTGCTATCTTCTGGATACTTAATTTGGTGTAGGTGTCAACTCCTTCCTGGCGTGTGAGGGACTTTTCAACGTTTTTGCGTAGAAGCACTAAATTCTCAAAGGTCTTTGGAGTCTCCGGAGTCTCGAGATGGAGCGTATCGTCGTCATTACTATTGACGACCGGTGGGCTCCAATTCTTCACTTCCTCCGGCCTCTGGACTTCTTTGAGCACGCGCTCTGGATTAAATGGGCGAAGTCCTGTCTTGGACCAGCCTGAGATAATATTTCGAGAATTGATTGCTTTACGCCTTGCGCGATCGTACAGAAGAGTAAAATGCTGCTTTCCGATCATGTTGGAACCTCCCCGATATAATCGTTCGACCTCCTCACGATATGCAATCTTCAATGAGCCAAATATACCAACATCGCAAGGTTGGAGTTTATGGGAGGTATGCGACGGCAGGCGGCACAGGATGATATTATTCTCATAGCAGTACTTCATCAACTCAAGCGATTCATGTGTGCCAAATCCATCGTTTATTAGGACTCGAGGCTTTGTGTTTGCCCGAGCTTTCGTCTGAGGATCGAAAACATGCTGAATCCAGTAAAGACTGATCGCTGTGTCGGTATAGCCACTATCAGAACGACCATAATGCCATCCTGGGGTAGGATGGGTTGTCCAAGTGCTTCGATGTGTAGCCGCAGGCCAAATAATCAGAGGGTGGAGAGACCGACCGTCTGCAGAAATACACTCTATCGCAGTGATTAGTGTACGTTTGACACCTGCCCCTCTGTGTGTTTTCAGCTCATGCCTGCCAACAAGGACCTTCAGCGAGTTCAGGACGCTTAGAAGAACTCCAGTCTCATCCATATTGTATATATTCTCCGCGAGGACCACAGGGCTCGCCAGCTCTTTGCCTATCACCGTGAACCAGTTTACAATCTTATCTTAGATATGACGATCATGTCTGTCCCAATCTATCGCTTTCATTCGCATAGCTTTAAGCTCTGGGTGGCGTTTGTAGAAGGCTTGTGGCCAATTCTTTCCGGGAGGATGGACATCATCACGATCGGTCGCAGGAATCTGGAAAATGAACGCTGAAGCATTATGACATGTGCTAGGTTCCTTGCAAATTTGACAGGCAATGGATATCCGTTAGCTGACATTCGAAGGAGATAACTTACCAGCGCCTTCTCCTCTTGTGGGCTAAGGCGTTGTTGCTTGGCTGCCCGTTGCTGAATTGAATCACGACCATGGTCGCGATGCCACAGCGTTGACTCAGGAACTCCACTGAGTTCGCAGAGAGCGGCGTAAGTGTTCTCTGGAGAGTGTCCAATCCTTTCGAGAACGACTTTGGCCGGGTCCGGGCTTGCGGCCGCCATAACGCTTTGCTGCTTGTGCAGATGTTGACGATCATCCTTCCCAATTCGCATTGAAGATACCCTGGCTTCGTGTCACGTGATGAATCCGGTCTTATCGAAGGCACGCACGAAATTGCCTACTAAAAGCATCTTCAAGAAGACCAAGAATATGGAAGAGGCAACAGTAAAGATCCTGTTCGAAATCATCCTCTTTTCTCTCCACTAATAATGTAGTTACAGTCATGACGATATCACTAAAGCCAATTATCTTCAAGCACGCAGCTGGAGCCTCAGCCTCGAACCTTTTATCAACCTCTTCATTTCAGACCCATCTCCGCCAACTTACAATTCCTTGCTGGATCATGTGGAACTCAACCCAAGCACTTCCTCCCTAGGATCCTTGCTACATCGAATGCCACACGTGCAGACCGCAGATGCTCAGGCTCAAATGCGTCTTCTGAAGCTAGAAGAAAATGGCGAATTTAGCCTCACGAAAGATATCACCTACCCTACAATACCTTATGCAATACTTTCACACACCTGGGGAGAAGATGATAAAGAGGTCAACTTTGGGGACCTGAAGGATGGCTCTGGGAAGACGAAAGACGGATACAGAAAGCTTCATTTCTGCGGAGAGCAAGCTGCTCGCGATGGCCTACAATACTTCTGGGTGGATAGTTGCTGTATCGACAAATCGAACAGCACTGAGCTTTCGGAGGCCATCAACTCTATGTTCCGCTGGTATCGCAATGCGGCAAGGTGCTACGTGTATCTGACAGATGTTTTGACGATGATCGAACCGACCTATCTCCCGAGCCGTGGGAAGCACCTTTTCAGAACAGTCGATGGTTTACTCGTGGTTGGACACTTCAAGAGCTTATTGCGCCGCCATCGGTTGAACTCTTCTGCCCGAATGAGAAACGACTTGGTGATAAGAAATCATTAGAGCGACAGCTTCACAAGATAACGGGGATTCCGGTTTCCGCTCTTCGAAGCAGCCCTCTTTCTAATTTCAGCTTCGACGAGCGAGTGTTGTGGGCACGAAATCGGGACACCAAGCGTGAAGAAGACCTTGCTTATTCCCTGCTAGGAATCTTCGATATCTCAATACCGGTTATCTATGGCGAGGGGAAGGAGAACGCATTCCGTAGGCTAAAACGCGAATGGAAATACCGACTCGACGAACTTTCACAGGCTGCCTCGAAGTATGCTAAGCAGTTAGGCGCGCTGCATCAGACGCTCAAGGGGCACAGCGGCTAGGTTGGGTCAGTAGCTTTCTCGCTGGACTCGAGGCTACTAGCGTCGGCATCGCAAGACACGACGGTACAGCTCTAGGACGTGACTATTGGCATACTACAGTAAACGCTGAAGGGGCATAGTAGCGGGGTTAGGTTAGTGGTCTTCTCGCCTGACTCGAGACTGCTGGTATCGGCATCGATAGACACGACAGTGCGTCTCTGGGACGCGGCCATAGGCGTGCTTCGGCAGACACTCAAGGGACACAACGGTGGGGTTATCTCAGTGGTCTTCTCACCTGACTCGAGACTGCTGGCGTCGGCATCACAGGATACGACGGTGCGGCTCTGGGACATAGCCACTAGCATATTGCAGCAGACGCTCAAAGGGCACAGCGGCGGGGTCTAGTCAGTGGCCTTCTCGCCCGACTCGAGGCTGCTAGCGTCGTTATCGATAGACACGACAGTGCGGCTTTGGGACGTGGCCACAGGCATACTATAGTAGAATATCGCAGTTGACTGCTATGTCTCGACCCTATTGTTAGGTATTCGTTTGATTATAGCACTCCTTGGTCACCTTATTTCTAGGTGCCAGGTTTCTGGGAGGTACATGATTAATTCTAGGAGCAATAAAATACTAAAAGATATCTCCCAAGGGCACTGCGCCTAGAAGATTCAGAGTACTAGAGGAATCTTTCGGGGAGAGGAGAGAGCGTGGGAGAAGCCTTCGAGAAGACGGGCATATATAGAAGCAATGTTTGAGAAGTGTGTATCGTGCAGGAGAAATCTTCTCGAAGAGAACTTCCCAGGATGGCTGGCTTCGAGAAGATTTCTTCTAGAAGCTCCGATCTCCCCGAAGGTAAGCTGGAGGAGAACGTAGCACCCCAGAGAAGTGTCTCGGGAGCATATGTCTTTTGGAAGAGCACCGCTTCCAGAACCCTGCAAGACAGCCCCTCCACCCCTGATCGCACAGGGCAGGGACCAAATGTCTAACCACTCCCTGTAGGTTAGCAATTTGGTCCTCGGTTGGTCCTCCCACCGCCGACGACATTTTTATTCAGGACCCTCTGTTCCTCACCACACGACCCTTGAAGATGTCCAAAGGTCGTAGGAATGCAGCCTCGGATTGATGAGATCGCCCTTCTCGATCTCGGGGAAGAACCGGAGCTTAATATTCTGATCGCCTCAGACGTGGACAAAGTCTGCCATCTGCTATCATCCCTTCCCCTCCCCTCCTTTCGAATTACACATTTCTAATAGCCTGTCAGGTGTTCAAGTACGTCGTCCGCTGGCTGCGAAACCAAGAAAGCTCGTCTTTTTAACTATAGGCGGCGAGGTCTTCGATAGCTCTACGACTATAGCGATAAAGAGTTCGTGGCGGCCTTTAATTAGCTGCTCGACATTTTCGGGCTATAGGACGGCATAAGAATTAGCACCGTGCATAAAATGCTCAACCTGAAGTGCGACGAGATAAGTCTGCTCTCCGTAAAGTTGTGCCTTTGCTCACACCACGTATAAAAAGCGCTACATTATGTCGAGCTGATTAGAACGACCTTCCACAAGATCTTTAAGAAGGTCCTTCGTCGAGACAAAATCGTGCTTCAAAGGGTGGACCAGGTCATCGTTAAAGCACTCGAACTCAAGGCTCCGGGACGCTCGAAGCGGGATGCTTAAACTTTACACGAATAATTGCTAAGTGGCTAGATCTGCAGCTTTTTTAGCGTAAAAAAGCGTGAAGCCATCTAGAGTAAGTTGCGCTCTATCGACTACCTTATCCCTTTGCTTTTTACCCTTTTCGAGGATCTCAAATACCTTCGCGCGTGCGCGAACTATTTAAAGCAATTAATAAAAATATTACGCCAAGATATCGTCCGCATGGCCTTAAATCGGAAGTTCCCTTATACGAAGAAGCCAAGCGACTGCTACATCGTCGAGGTTATCGAGTTTATTTTCATAAAGAGGTTCGGGAGAGCAATGGATCGATTCGATTTGGGATACCGGCACTTATGGGCCTTTGCGATATGGGAATATTATAAGATGCCGACGGACCCCAAGAAGAAGGGCAAAGACTTGCTCGCCAAAGCTAAAGTCTTCCGAGCGGACGAGAAGGTCTTATTAAAAGTAGCAAACGTAACTCACGAAGTCGGATTTATATCGAATAAGATCCAAGCTTTAAAGCGATGATCGTCGAATAAGGAGATTACACGTAACGCTTTACTTAAAGCTCGAAAACCTAACTACTACTAGTACGACCCGATTGTTTTAGAGGCTAATATAGCACAAATCGTAAGGTTGTTTGCGGCCGCTACCTCGCTTCCGTTCGAGCATTCGAGCCCCGTGCTTATTTGTAACAATCCTAATGCGGCCGGAAAACGATGCAGGTTTCCAGATGTGGATGCTTAGCAACAAGATAGCAAGCACCTCTTCATCCTATACCTCCATGCCGATAGCGAGGAGAAGGGCGAGGAGGTCACATCATTCTTTATGCGACGATTTGTATACTTCGCCTTTTTTGGTAAATCGCCGGATCTTGTCATGGAAAGCAGTCCCGATCTCTCCCCGTCCCCACCAGGCCAGCCGCGCGCTGGAGCTGTGGCATCTCAAGGACCCGAAGTGGATGAAGTCGAGCGGTCCAGGCGGCAGAGGGAACGTGAAGAATTGGACAGGGCGGAGGCAGAACGGGAACAAGAGAGATTGGATCAAGAGAGACTAGAGCGGGAGAAACTAGAGCGGGAGAAACTAGAGCGGGAGACACTAGAGCGGGAGACACTAGAGCGGGAGATACTAGAACGGGAGAGACTCAAGCGGGAAAGATTAGACCAAGAGCGGGAGAGGCTGGATCAAGAGAGACTGGAGTTACGGAGAGTAGAGGAGAGATGAGAGCGAGAAGACCTGCAGGAAAGATTAGCAGAAGCCTTTCAAGCGCAAGAAAACTTACGACAGCAGAATCGACGTCAACAGCAACAAGAGAAGCAGGAGCAAGAAAAGGAAGAGGAGGAGCGGCAGCGGCAAGCGGTCCGGGAACGAGGGAGACGGGAGCAAGAGGCACTGATCCAAGGGAGGACACTCGATGATTTAGGGCGGGCTAGGAAGCGTCACACGCAAATTGATATGGAGAGCCTCACCCCTGGTGCCTTTGCGTCGGGTAGAGAGTTAGTGGTAGCTGACCCCAGCTCAAACATTGTTCGCAATCTACAGGAGGGACTAGAGCAAGAGAGGTTGGAGCAAGAGAGGTTGGAGCAAGAGAGGGTGGAGAACGAGAGGGTGGAGAACGAGAGGTTGGAGAGGTTAGAGCAAGAGAGGCTAGAGCAAGAGAGGGTGGAGAACGAGAGGTTGGAGCAAGAGAGGCTAGAGCGGGAGAGGTTACAAGAAAACTTTGTACAAGAGCTACGAAAGCAGGAAAAAATAGATAAAGAGCAGCAAGATCGAAAGAAGCGGGAGCAGGAACAGGAGAGGCGGGAACGAGACAAGCGGAAAGGAGAGAGGCAACGACGAGAGAGGCGAGAACAAGGGAGATGGGAAGAAGAGAAAATCATTGAATCAGAGGGAGGTCCGGTAGCTGAAAGTACTAATCCAAGACCCAGGAGACGCCAGGTAAGGTTGTACTCTCTATCATTTATTTCAACAAACTCACTTCTACCAGGACCCAACTCCGCCGGCTCAGACGCCAGACTCTGTCTGGATCACGTTCAAGATTCGGGAACAAGGCGGTTGGAGGACCGCTCAAAGTCTCCTTGTCTATTCTTCTGATCCGTCTGAGGTCGAGCGAATAGCGGTAAAATACATGAGGAAGAGGGAGCAGATCAGGGTATACGATACTGACTTGAACATTCTGACTCCGCAAATGTGTTTCCAAGCTGCGATCGCTAATGGAAGTAACATGCTCCTCTTGATTCCGGAGAAGGAAATCGACATCAATGAAGAGTTAGAAGCTTCTGTCTCTCATATGTTATCTGAACCTAACTCGGAAATGGAGGCTGTCCCGCTGTTTTGCAGTGGCCATGGTGAGAATTGAAGACTTTCAGACCGAAGACATAACGGGTGGGGGATAGATGCACCTCTGAGAATCCCCGAAGATAGTGGAACACCCAACCCTCTTTCGAAGAAGCGGAGGATCTATTGATATAAAGTTATTTAGTCTGCGCTGTAGATATATTATATGGATATCGAGGTCAATTGAACTGTCTATAGCACGGGTCATAATCTATTGGTTTCGTTTTCAGCGTCACCTGAGCTAACTCACGTGCCACCCACAATCGCTTCGAAGGCGACGGGCTTTGATCCGCTTCTGCGGAGATCAAGCCTGGCGTGATGGTTTGCAATACTTTTGGGTGGACACCTGTTGCATCGACCAAGTCGAGCAGCGCCGAGCTTCAGGAGGCCGTCACCTGCATGTTTCGCTGGTACCGTGATGCTTCCAAATGCTACGTCCATCTCGCCGATGTCCCGACACCTACCTTCGACGCGAATGACAAGTCCAGTCCGCCGTCGGGTTTTCGGAAGAGCAGATGGTTTACGCGTGGATGGACGCTTCAAGAGCTCATTGCTCCGGCGTCTGTTGAATTCTTTCCTAGAAACGGTGTAAAACTAGGAACCAAGATCTCTCTAGAGCAACATATCCACGATATAACTAGAATTCCTGTCAAAGGCCTTCGAGGTGGCCCTCTGTCCGACTTCGGCATCGCAGAACGAATGGCATGGATGGACAATCGTGAGACAACACGCAAGGAAGACAAGGCGTACTCGCTACTGGGCATCCTCGATATTCAGATGCCGCTTCTATACGGCGAAGGGGAAGAGCGAGCATTTCGACGGCTGTGGGAGGAGATCAACAAGGCAAACGGCAAGTCCTCCTGATCCTAACATTGATTCTTACTAAAAACTAACATTTCACAGGATACAAGTCCGTTCCTTTAAACGAGGCTGGTTTTGCAGCTGGTAAAAGTAGAGGCGAGCGGTCTTACATGAGCAACTTGGCCTTTGAGCAATCACAAATGATTAACGGTGATGCCGGGCTGGCGACATGGCCAAGCATGGCTAAGGTTGGATATAGGAACAATGAAACAAGGGGTCACAGCCTTCAAGTGAACGGCAACATAGATTCACGGGCATTCCAGGCATTACTTGCTACCCGCAAACGACTCGCTTGGGAGGAGAGAGGCCAAATGCTTTGATAATCTCTGCGTGCTTCTCGCAACGCCGGCAATGGGTAATGACGATATTTGGACCTCATAGACTTCTTTTTCTGTCACAGCGCAAGACCGTCGACTTGTGTTGTGAGGTGACACTTTTGTGGCCAAGTCGTAAAAAAAAATTAATAAAAAAAAGAGCAACATGGTATGACTCACGGATACAATCAGAGTGTCTGAGACAACTCGAAACCGTGACCAACGTAAGCTCGCAAAGACAAACAAACATCCCGCAGAGTCCGTCTGAGCGAACCTCATCATCCTTGCGATTGCTGTTTAGGCACCGATGCCCTCCGCCTAGTCGTAACCCTAAACTTGACAACCTCTCATGCTCGACGTCGTTCCTCTTAGACATCGTCCCGGGGTTAACATCGACGCCGGATATCCAAATGGCTCTCTTTGCAGCTGATGGCCAGCCACCAGTTAGTCCGTCTCACTCTCTAGCTCGTGCCAGCCCGCTTTGAAGTGGACCGTGCTGGCTGCTGCGCCCATTGGTTGCGGCCACCTCGGCCTGTTTATTGTCTTCCGCTCTCGCCTCAAATCAGTCCGATCCGTTGTGCAACCCACGGTGTAGTGAATGCCTCGCTATTCATAAACCCATGCAAATATGCCTCCTCGAGAAGCTGGATCTTGCATCAGGCCCTGCCAATAATAATACCCCTTAAGCCCAGCCTCTACGCCAAGCGCCCCGTACAACCGTAAACCCTCATCACCAATGCTTCCCATCGCTCCATATACCAGCCGTACGTCCGTGAAAAATCGCGACCCCAAAATCAAGCAATTTCATATCATCTTCATCCGTGTATGGTTCATGGTCAGACGGGGGTTCTTTAGGCCGAAGGCTCTCAATTGATGCTTCAATCTCTTGGCGCCTCTCCGAAGCTCCCTTTTCTTCGCCCGCAGCCGAGAGTACCAGCGACAAGCGGAACTTGGTTCGTAGAATATCTTCCGCCCGCTATTAAGGAGTGATACAGCTGTTGGTAAGGTTATCCAAGAGGTGTTTTCTATTAGATGTTAGCTGGTATACTTGATACACTAGTAACCAGAAACAGGAGAAATAAACGACGTTACGAACTCGGCTGTCTTCGAATCTCCAACATTTTGGTAACAAACCGCCAGGTTGTACTGGCTTGCTAGTGTGAGATGATAGCTTGCCCCTTGGCGGATTATGCGCTTCTCGAAGACTTCCTTGTGCAAAGTGAGAGCTTCCTCGATGGAGCCGCAAGTGAACAGGTCCATCGCGATGAGGAATTTTGTCTGCAGAGCTAGTGGCGAGTCTGGCCCAACAGCTTTCGCCACGAGCGTAATCGACCTGTCAGCTAACTGTTGAGCATCTTTCGATTTGTGGGCAACCGCAAGTGGCCATAATTGGAAGGAATAGATGTGGCCAAATCTCGCAGTTAGTGTCTCCTCGTTTCCAGCCAACTGGTAGTTCTTCAATGCTAGGTCGAAGAAAGGTCTCGCCTCTTCAACTCGATTCAGCTGTGCCAAACTGACGCCCATGTCATTATTAGTCCGTGCAAGGTTGACAAAATCAAGTCGAGTAAGCTGTTCTGGGGGTATTCCAGCGATAATTTGTTCTCTGAGCTTGATCGTACGCTTGTTGATCTCGAGCGCTCTGCGCCGCCCATCGATTCCGAGGTATTGAACCAAGACATTCAAAGGACCGAGGATGTCTGCCAGCGTGGGACGAACTTCCTCAGGTTGCGCGTCTAGCAAACTTGTACAGATCGATTCTCCGGTTTCAAGGAGATCCAAGGCCTCGTTCTGGAGTGCATTGTTCACGCCGTAGTAGCCAACGTCTGAAAGAAGCTTTCCAAATTCGAGCTTCTTGTCGATTGGAGGGTCAGACTGCATAAAGTTGGTGTGTATACTTAGAACTTGTGGCATATACGTGGCACTTTGCTTGTATTGAGTGGTTTCTCCCCGCGTCAAAATGTTTGCGGCAGGAAAGGCTTGTCGAGCGATGGCGACGACTTCATCGAACACCTTCTGTCGCCTCGGGAGATTTGCATCAAGACGTTGTATGATGGTCCGTTGCAGGGCTCGATGAGTTTTCAGACAGTCTCCGGTTGATAAATGATAACGTTCTACGAGGTGGCGTTCGAGAAGAACCTCGACTGCAGCATCAAACCTACGAATCGATTAACAGCGACCAGGAACTTTGATTCTGTGGTTTTACCTATCTCGACTCCAGTACTGCCAGTGGTTTCTGGGAACCTCAGAACCCGACCCTACGAACATCTCTACAAGGACTTGATCTGGATCAAGAAAAGAAAAG
The DNA here is from genome assembly GCA_009613015.1 of Mollisiaceae sp. DMI_Dod_QoI. Lineage (NCBI taxonomy): Eukaryota > Fungi > Ascomycota > Leotiomycetes > Helotiales > Mollisiaceae > Mollisiaceae sp. DMI_Dod_QoI. The sequence goes on along the minus strand of VXCB01000275.1, from coordinate 1,718 downwards.
AATTCCAGGAGCGCTTTGGCATCAGGAGATAGCCGATGGAATGCTAAGTCCTACACTGTATTCAGAGTGAAGCTATACGAGTTATTAGCGAGTACGTTTTCAGAGCTCCATATCTGACTGGACTTGATCCGTTTGTCGAAGCTGCGGCATATTTGATCGAGCGGGCACTGTGATTTAGCGATGTAGCCTGCAAAATGAGCAATCGCCAGAGGTAGACTACCCCAAGATACCGAGAGTTGTGTTGCTGGCTCCTGCTCTGACCCACCCCTCTTGAGATAACTCTGGATGAGAGAGCATCCTTCTTTTGGCGCAAATGGCTGGAGATGAATCTCGGATTTTGTGCCGTGTGCCATCAAGGGATTCTGTGAGGTTACGATGATAGCTCCTCGGACACTGGCAGGCCAGAACTTCTTTATGGAAGGAAAATCTTCGGCGTTGTCGAAGACTAGAAGCCACAGACTTTCTGCTCACATTCAGCTTCTATGGAGAATTCTTCGCCGCGGGTGCTTACTCGTAGTTTGGAACCATTGTAATCCCACCATAATCTTCTTCTCTGGATCCAGCCCCTTTACGTCCAGACTTGTAGATGAATACGGGTTTACCCGGATAGACCCGGGTACAAAGGCCACGGGTACTACCCAAGTAGAAATCTGGTGGGTAGGGTACTAATATAGCGGGTACCGGATTTACCCTGGGTATCCGTCCATTTTAGGAAATAATAAAGCTTAATTTGGAAAAAAAAAATAAAGATATATTTATTAATTAAGAATAATAGTAGTATTATTAATAACGTTAATAAGTAGAATAATTCGCTAGTTTTTATTAAGTAAAATCTTTTCTTTCTTATTATTATTTTTTAGTAATTCCCAACTTCTTAAATAAAGTACATAGTATACGTTCGCGCTTAATATTCTTATTTTCTTTTTTAATATTAAATTACTAATATAATTAAATACGCGTTCGAAGGAAACTAAGATCGCGAATATAATTAAATAATTATATATTATTTAAATAATAATAAGAAAGTCGAAAGTTTTATTTTATATATAAATATATTACTTTTTTAGTATATTTTCGAGATTTATATAAAATTTCGAAATTATTTTTAAAACTTTATATAATCGATAATAAGTACGTTAAATTATTATTATTACGTAAAGTATTTTTAATAATCGTAAAAGAAATTAATATATTATTTATTTTTTTTAAATTTTGAAAAAAGTAATTATTTTCTTTTTTTTTTATAATTTACGTATTTCGATTTTAACGATTTTATAATATTCGTATTCGAGATTCCGAAATTTAATTATTTTTCTATTATATTAATTATATATAATCTCGAAATAAACTTTTCTTTTCTTATATAATATTAAATTATTATTTTTTTTAATTTCGAATAAAAATAAAAATATATTTAATTTAAAATACAAATTATAAATAATAATAATAAAGAAGTAATATATTATTAATAATTTATAATAATATTCGTTAAGAATTTTATAAATTATTTTTATAATAATTTAAAGAAAAAATTATTTAATTTAAATTTTCTAAATATTTAATTATTTAAATATATAAAAATAATTAGAAATAATATTATAAAGAATAAAATATTTCTTTATTTATAATTAAATTATAAATTTATAAAAAATATTAAAAAAAATAATTATTTCTTTTAATAATACTTAATTTATATTAATAAAAATTAAATTATCTCG
>VXCB01000274.1:0-20655 GCA_009613015.1 Mollisiaceae sp. DMI_Dod_QoI | reverse complement strand
GAAGCTGTAGAAGTTGTGAATTATACTTAGTGTTGAGGAGAAAGTGCTAGAACAGCATGGCACTAAGCTCACCGCCTTACAGGGGGGGTGTTCATCATTTGCTGAAACCCCCTTTCGTACCTAGGTAAGTCATGTTCGCGAATTCCCCGATGAGTGTTGTTCACTTGATCGCTTGATATTCTGGATTACATACCACGAATATTTGTAAAATCTACTTTGTGTTTCTTTCGACGATCCTTCTCGAAGCTACCGCGCTGGGAGCAAAAAGACCACGTGACTTTGATCACCAATCTTCGTGCATGAAGTGCCTACCTAGGTAGCTTTGCCATAAATTGCATGCACATGACTGTATCCCGGTTCAAAAACTGCAATCAAGCTCTCACCTGACTTCTATCGATCAAATGCAGATTTGACTCGAGGCGTATTTTGCCAAGAGCTTGCATATGCCCCGCAATCTGGGTAATAGAGGCGACACAGGATATATTGCATGATATTAACAATCAAAGTGAACCTTCCAGGATATTTTCGACGTTTCTACGGGATTTCGAGTGATCGTCCCGCTCTAGCTCACTACTACGTGCCGACGTTCTGGACGCTTGCTTCTCAGTGCACGTGACCTCCCGCACCGAAATCCTCCGGCTCTTCACGAAGCAGGGGCATCTGCAGAACAGCTCACAATATCTGACGAGAAGATATACAATAGAACCGCTGCAGATACCTCAAAGCCCTTGGAGTCGCCAAGAAGTTTATAGACTGTAGATGATGCCCAAGAAGTAAGCGAAGCAAAAGGGGCTTCGGCAAACGTGAACAAACGCTCTCAAATTCCCTCACCGTTGCCACGATACACATATAAGAGCCGTTCCTGCACCTCTCGCTCTCGCACGATTCCCAGATCCTTCCGTCTGGTCTCTCCCTGAAAATTCTCTGCTCCAGTCACATGACGTGACGTGAGACAGCTGCAGCTAGATAGTTCTAGCGCCTCCGCGCGGTTTGTGCGTTCTGCGACTTTTGTGCGGTCTTGCGAGCTTTTCGCGTGGAATGGATCGTCGCCCACCAAAAAAGTCGACATCATGACCAAGCTTGCCAGATAAGCAGGAACTGCATTGCAAATCCAAGATGAGTGAATGATTCTTTTCTACAAAGTATATGACTCCTGTTCTCGCAGGTTCTCGAGAACGTCTGCTTCCTTCAAATATCGAGTTCTTTCCTGTTTTGCCACTTCACGAACAACATCACAATCACGACGGAAGCACACTTCCTCGTCCTAAATCACTTCATCAATATGGCACAATCTGCGAACAGCGTGCGACCAAAGTTGATCACAAGCTCCTTCCTCGTATCCAATCTCCATTGTCCATCGTGTGTCTCTCACATTCAGGATACTCTCTTTGCGCTAGACCCGCGACCCAGCTCCGTTTCGCCCTCCCTCCTCACCTCGTGGGTCACTGTCCGACATGACGAATCCTTGTCCCTAATCGATATTTGCGAAGCGTTGGAGAATGCTGGATTCGAGATTTCCGATGTTACATCCGATAGTGTTGACGGACATCGTACCGCCGGCTCGTCGCATACAGCCTCATATGGGGAAATTGGTTACCTAGATCGCCTTCTCCACACCTTTCATTCTCGGTCAGAGAAAGAGCGCGAATCTAACGCAAACCTCTCCACGCGACATCTGCAGAATTGCGAAGCTTGTCGTCGGGAAAATCTGGGGAAGGATGGATTGGATACAAAAACCCGGCCGCCACCTCCATCATCTGGGGCAAGCAAGGCAAAGGCGACCATGTCATCCGAATTTTCTGACGACGAGAAGGTCCTCCTTCCTCTCGTGGCAATCGATACAGATGATTCTGCGGAAACATGGCGGGCTTCACTGGCGATTGGAGGCATGACGTGCGCCTCATGTGCAGGAACAATTACGGAGGAGATGGAGAAGAAGGACTGGATCAAGAAAGTTACAGTCAACCTCATATCAAACAGCGCGACCATCGACTTCAATGGCAAGGAACACAAAGACGATCTCGTGGGAGGCATTGAGGACCTGGGATTTGATGCAACTATCGACACAATTGTGGATCTTAGGTCCCTTCAGAAAGTCGCTTCAAGAGGGTCAAACACTCCACGGACAGTCGATATCAAGGTTGACGGAATGTTCTGTGAACATTGCCCTGAGCGCGTGATTACAGCAATAGAAGGTCTGGGCAATGGACTCAAAATTGAAAGCTCTCTGGACCGCAAGAATCCGATTCTCAAGATCAATTATACCCCCCAGGTACCAGACTTCACTATCAGAAGCATCGTGGCTGCCATTGCTGCTGTTGACCAAGCGATCACCCCATCGATCTATCATCCACCAACGCTTGAGGAACGGTCCAGAAAAATTCACAAGAAGGAACAGCTTCGGATCCTTATCAGAGTAATTCTTACTCTCATCATCGCAATCCCGACTCTCATCATTGGCGTCATCTATATGAGTCTGGTGTCTGAGAACAATTCCGGTAAGATGTTCCTCATGGCACCATTACGAGCTGGTGTCAGTCGAGCACAGTGGGCACTATTCGTTCTGGCAACGCCGGTCTACTTCCTCTGCGCCGATGTGTTCCATGTTCGGGCCCTGAAAGAACTCTGGTACATGTGGAAGCCTAAAAGCACAACACCTTTCCTACAGCGATTCTATCGCTTTGGAAGCATGAACATGTTGATGTCCTTAGGCACGACGATTGCATATGTATCATCTTTGGCTCAGCTGATCGCTGCTGGTGTTCATCCACCTGCGAAACCCAATAACAGCTCATTCTACTTCGACTCGGTTGTCTTCCTGACACTCTTCCTTCTAATCGGACGCCTCATCGAATCGTACAGCAAGTCAAAAACTGGAGATGCTGTCACGATGTTGGGCAAGCTGAGACCGACAGAAGCACTTCTTGTTGAGCATGGCTCGCAGACGGGCGAGGAAATCGTCAACGGCTCCCATGAGAGTCTCAAGTCAGTCAACGTGGATCTTCTTGAGTATGGAGATACTGTTAAAGTCCTTCATGGAGGCTCTCCACCTTGCGATGGGACTATCCTTCGAGGTGAGACAAAGTTTGATGAGTCGAGTCTCACTGGAGAGTCAAGACTTGTGAAGAAGGAAGTTGGCGATGAAGTATATTCTGGTACAGTCAACAAGGATTCTGCAGTGTCCATCAGAATTACCGGTGTAGCAGGCTCATCGATGCTGGACCAGATCGTCAAAGCTGTTCGTGAAGGGCAGACTCGACGAGCACCAATGGAACGTATTGCAGATACCTTAACGAGCTATTTTGTTCCAGCGGTCACTCTCATTGCTATCTGCACATGGATTTTCTGGCTTGCGATGGGTAGCTCTGGAGCCCTTCCACGTGACTATCTAGACGACGGTTCTGGAAGCTGGGTAGCTTGGTCCCTTCAATTCGCCATTGCAGTTTTTGTCGTTGCATGTCCTTGCGGTCTTGCATTGGCAGCGCCTACGGCATTGTTTGTGGGAGGTGGACTTGCTGCTCGATACGGAATCTTAGTTAAGGGTGGTGGAGAAGCCTTCGAAAAAGCCAGCAAGCTTGATTGTGTTGTCTTTGACAAGACAGGAACACTCACACTAGGCGGCGAACCTGTGGTGACTGATTCTGAGGTGCTGCCTGTGGACTTCAAGGTCGGCAGTGATGACATGTTAGACAAAGCGATTCTTGGAATGGTGAGCTCAATCGAGGGGAATAGTAGTCATACACTCGCCAAAGCATTGGTCTCATTCTGTCGGACTCAAGAAACAACTCCAATCAACGTCATTGATGTTGAAGAAATCGCAGGGAGGGGGATGAAGGGAACATTCGGTAGCAACAACGATCAGTTCACAATGATTATCGGAAACGAGCCACTCATGTCAGACAACATGATCATAATCCCAGCGTTTGCCGAAGCCTCACTCAGCAAATGGAAATCTGAAGGTCGCTCAGTCGCACTGGCCGCGGTTAAGTCATCCAGCACCTACCAACTAGCAGCCATATTCGCTATCTCAGACCCCATCCGAACTGAAGCTCCACGCATTATCGCAGCCCTCAAGAAGCGTGGAACAGATGTTTGGATGCTCTCAGGTGATAACCAAATTACCGCCAACGCCATCGGATCTCAGGTTGGTATTCCATCAAGCAACATCATCGCCGGTGTTCTTCCCAGCCAGAAAGCAGACAAGATCCAATACTTACAGAAATCACTCAAAACTCGCACCGCTTCAGGACAAGAACATACACAAAAACGGGCTTTAGTAGCAATGGTCGGAGACGGGATCAATGATTCGCCTGCACTCACGACTGCAGATGTTGGTATCGCGATCGGGTCTGGTTCCGATATCGCCATCTCGTCCGCGGAATTTGTTCTTGTCTCAAGCAATTTGAACACTTTACTCACATTACTTGATCTCAGCAAAGTGGTGTTCAGGAGAATCAAATTCAACTTTGGTTGGGCTCTGGTTTATAATATGATCATGTTGCCATTTGCGGCGGGTGTGCTGTATCCGGTTGTTAGCGGGGGCAAGCATGTTAGACTCGATCCCGTGTGGGCGAGTTTGAGTATGGCGTTAAGTAGCATTAGTGTGGTTTGCTCAAGTTTAGCGTTGAGGAGCAAAATTCCTGGCGTTGGGTTTAAGGTTCGGAAGGTGCAGGAGGAGAAATGAGGAATACATGGTTGGAGTATGTGTAGGGTGAGAATGCATGGTAAAGGGCGAGGGTATAGGGTTTGGAGTTTATAATGTGGAGAAACGAACGATGCATGATGGAACATAGCATGAGCGACTTTGAGCATGGCATTTTTGCTCGAGTCTGGTTACGAGGAGCAAAATTGCTGGTGTTGGGTTTAGAGTTCAGAAAGTAGAGGAGAAGCGAGTGACACATACTGTGAGCATAATGTGGGATGAGGAGCATATTTCATTATTCATAACGCTCATCACGAAAACTAGATATACCCCCAGCCTATCTTCGAGATAGCTTTAATGAACTTAGCATTTCCCCGACTTGATCTGCTTTCTCCATTCCCCTTGTCGTTTCAAACCGTACTTCCAAACCACTTCATAAATTTCATCTGTTCCTCCGCTTCGACCCGTTTCGTCTCACAGCATCACCACCAAGATCCCGACCATCCCAATCATCACAGCCTGAACCCCAATCCCAATTCCACCCTGTCGCTCTCGCCCGCAACCCTCGGACCGCGCATCCGCCGCAGTAATATTATCAAGCAGACCCTGCAACGTCTTCTCCTCCGCACTAATCATCGCCTGCCAAGGCGAAGGAACGGAGCTGTACCAGTCAGAGCGAACGATGGCATTCCAGTCGTACCCTAAGATGGCCAGGGAAAGTTGGGCGGGGGTGGGTGCTGCTTCTGTTCGAGCATGGATGTGTTAGCCATGGCTGGCAGTGCTCTTGCTTTTAGGGATGAGAAGGGGAAGAGAGGAGTGAAAGGGGAGAAATTGAAAGGGAAACCATACCATAAATAGCGCTCTTCAGTTCAGGGTACAATGGTCCCGCAGTCCAAGTTGAGGATGCGGATGCGAGAGAGGCGAGGATAGCTGATTCTTCGGAGGAATCGACGCGCAGGGTGGCGGGGGAAGTGGGGCCGAAGTGAGCGGTTGGTGGTGAGCTTTAATCTTGGTTGTTAGCTTTTTGGATTTTGGATGGCTGTGGCTTGGAAGGAGATGATGAGATTGGAGCGGGGGGTAGAACGAGGGTTAGTTAAGGAAGGGCAGGGAAGGAGAGATACGTACAAAGTTGTATTGGATAACGGCGTGCAGTCTGCGTAGGGTGTTGGATCGCAGATGCTGGCTGTGGTTATGACTGTGAATGAAGGTAGCGTTGCCGGTGGGAGGATCTCGGTTGGGAGAGTAAAGGATGAGGAGCTTCCGGTGACGATTGCAGGTGATGGAGTTGGTGGTATTGTTCGCTGATGGAAGATCGCTGCCGATGTGAGGGTACCTAACAGAGTGAAGAAAACTCCGAATCCAAGCTTCATTGTTGAAACTTTTCTTTTTGAACGAGCAAGCACAAAATTGAGTAGAGCTGAGCCAGATTTATTGAAGTGAAGCGTGCTTGTCGTCGCTGCTTCAGGCGACGAGAACTTTATATGCAGGGGTTGAGGGGTGCACTTTATATTCACTATAACTCGTCTTACGATGCGAGGTCCCTTCGGTATCTGGAAGCCGACCACTGATTTCTAGTTGCTGCAAGGTCCCGAATTGAGGCTGGAGATTGTAAATTGAGGTTGCAACGTGCCTGATAGGAAAGGGAAGATGTAACGAACCACGTGGGTGGACTTATGCGGGGTGCCGTTATTGGGAAAGATCAAGATTCTCGGGGGTCGAAAGAGAACAGAGGCAGCAAGTTGTGAAAGTGAAAGTGTAGAGTTTTAAAAGGAATCAACAGTGAATCGTTTTATATCTGGGATAGCGAGATATTAATAGAGGTCCAGAGAAACGAGCAAGAAGATGTTGCCCTGAACTTATACTTGCACGTGGTTGGCGTTACCAAAGTATGCTCCACGAACTGACATTGAATACCTGATCAAATTGAAGAAGTTTATCCTCACATATATAACCAGGTACATGAGGTTGCGAACGAGGAAAAGCGAAGACAATAGGCGAGTCTCTAGTCTATATTATGCACATATTATGCACGGGTTGAAAAGGTTACATGATGATAATGTTCATGTTCAGCATCGGAAGTGCTCTTGCAAATTATATATACCATTAAAGTGTCTCGGTGTGGGGTTGCTAGCCAAACAGGTGGTTTAATGTTAACTGCTGTTTACGAAAGAAATGAATAAGTGAGAAAGCACGAAAAGGTTTTGCAACCTTGTTATGCAATTCCTAGAAAGTCAAGTAGAAAGGTTACGTAGGCACAAATATACCTTTGCAAACATGCGTATAGAAGATAACAGACTTATTTATATCATGGGAAAGCATTCCTCTGCCTCCTCAAAACACGTAAATTTATTCACTATAACTCTCTCTATCAAATCTCATTGGCCTAAAAAGAAACAAAATTGTTCACCACACACTCTACACTCAGCTCGTCCCATGCTGAGGAAAACTACCGATATAAAACTAAATAAGCAAAAACTTGTCACCAATCCTGCCAGGCTAACGTCGACTAGCCACCCGCAGGTACGGATTGGTAACCTTCGTGGGCTATTAGGTCCCTTGGTTCGGTCGATCGGACAATGCTACGCGCTTGGGCGTCCGGCACGCATATGACGGTATGCGTGCCGGACGTTTTGTTTATTTTTCTTATTTTCTAGGGTGTTTTTTTTTCTGGGGGAGAGGGTTTAGGGGAGAGGGTTGCCGGGAAGCGAGAATAAGCGAGGAGGGGAAGTGGATTGGATTTTGCTACAAATGGATGGTGAAATGGGGATTGAATAGCGCATTTATTCTATTATTGAAGATGGACTGATATTAAACTGAGTTTTTGAGTTCAATTCAAGTTGAAATTATACACTTCAATGGCGACTTTATATTAAACAACGAAGTTGAACACCATTTGCAGAGGGCATTAAAGGCTAATCAGATTCGCAACTTCATTGAGATATAAGGAAAGCGTATCTTCGATCTGTGACTTTCTTCCCGTTCCCGAACGACGACCCCTTCCCGGTAGCTGCTATTCATACTCATCAGTGTGTCTTCCGGACATCTATCTCACACCGAAACTGCCATAAGTGAAAGATTTAGAGATTTTGCAATAGCCAAGCTAACCTCGCTCATGGTTCGTAGAGATAATATGCACAGAGCATGAATTCTGGACTAAAGTTAAAGGTAGAGCCGCCCCGAATTGTATCTGAGTGTCGCTGGCCCTCTCGATTCTATCACGCGATCACCACAGAGAGAAATATATAGCTGAATTGAGCGATGATGCCATCGTGGGAAGAACAGTAACGACAAGGATGTCTAGTGTCTGCAGTCCTCGGATTGAAATAGCAGGTGTCTTATGGCACGAGGTGCACGGGTGACATGTCACTTGGATAAGAAACGCACAAGTATTAGCGCATTGACCCAGACTCGTGGAACGAGAGCTGTAAAACAGATTGAAGAATATTATCAGGAATACTACCGGGAAATCCAGATTCCAATCTCATCCTCGCTGGCTCCATTTTAGACTCCGGACGTGAGCAGCAGCTGTTTTAACCTGAGCTAAAGGTGAGCGTACCTGAAACTAGAGTCGACCTGTGCAAAATGCCAATTACTTGGCCAGGCACTGCAGGAGGTTATGGCTGGCTCTCCAGACGTTTCGATGTTCATGCGCAACTGAGCCACGATTTGTTCTATGGGGTATCTGAATAGGGAAGCACAAAGAGGATGATAGAGAGCCAAGATAGTAAACTTGATTCCTATTATCTGGGACAGTAAATCTCAATCCCTAGGCAGAAATTTTGCTTCGGAGAGAAAACCAGCTAGCCTTGCGGCTTGGTTCCTACCCGCTTTCTTCTTGGCAAGCCTCACCGACAGGCCATTTCCGTAGCATTACGCCGTATTACGGTATGGTCATGTGACCTTACCACCAGCTCACAGGCGGGCACCGCCCGCATCTCCGCTCCGTCCTTTATCAACACCACCTAAAGGTATCACCTCTATTGTGATATTCATCTTACCTATTCTCTTATTTGGACCTCTTAATTTGAATGCAACTCAGCCTCAGATATAATTCGTGGGCAAACTCTCATGGCGCCTATTGACTACTCCAAATGGGATAATATCGACACTGACTCCGAGCCTGAAGTTTCGGGGCCTGACAAAAATGTTAATCAAGTAACTGCGTCCTCGGAATCAATGTCCCCTCAGGTCATCGTACGAAGCAACTCATCCACGAGACCTATCGATTACTCGAAATGGGACAATCTTGACACCGACTCAGAGTCAGAAGCTGCGGTACCTAGTCAAAGTACCAGTCCAGCGCCGGCACCATCATCGCAAGGGCATATTGATTACTCCAAGTGGAACAACATCGACGCTGATTCCGAACTTGAAGCTTCAAAACCCAAGAAAAATAATCAAGCAGCTGCGCCGTCAAAGTCGATATCCCCTCAAGATATAGCCCGAAGCAATTCACCCACGATACCAATTGACAAGTGGTCAAAATGGGAAAATATTGACACCGACCCAGAGTCTGAAATATCAGAACCTGCTCCTACACCATCAGGACTCCCACAAGTTATAGTTCCAGGAAGCTCACCCACAGCGCCTAAAGATTCATCAAAAGGGGACAATATTGGCACCAACCTGAAGCTAGAAAGGTCGGGACATAATCAGAACCCTACTGAAGCAGCCATACCATTAGCATTCAGGCCATTACAGACCCCGAATATAGATCCTCTTCCTGTTTCTGCAGGGCAACTTAACATTCTCTCCTCGGCTCCCAACCTAGACGATCCAAAGACTGTTCTAGGAGTACACAAGCCCTCTCTTTGCGGTGTATGCTGTAATTTAGATCCCCGTCATGCTCCACGAGAACCGGATTCCACGACATCCTGGGCGACAAAAGAGTTCAAAATCCCTCTCGAAACCCCATCTGGCAAGATTACGATCCCAAAGTCGGAACATCTACTTGAATCTGCAAAGTTGGGATGCTTTTACTGCAACGTTGTTCAAAACGTTCTCGGAAAATGCCACCCGGGATGGGAGAAGGAAGAGACATTCATTTATATCTATGTGGCACTGGGACTTCCAGTAGTTGTGAGATTGCAGTTTGGTCGACTGGATACGAGTACTCTTGAACGGGAGGGCACTAGCAAGCTGGGTATGGTATTGCCAGAAGGAGAGACAATGGTTTATAGCATGGAGATGACCTTTCCCGACAAAGGAGTTCTGGAGGTCGAAATCTATAGACCACGACTGACGCCTGTTCAGACGTCCCGCGGTGGTAAGTTTCACCCGATCTATAGTAAGACTAGCACAATCATAGCCACTGACTGTCATGACTAGATCTCGCGTTACTACAATTGGTAGAGTATATAGGTGTTGCGGAGGAAATATGCCGGCATTCCGGAGAGCGAAAATGTTACGAATTCATCCGAGACAATATAGTTGATTGTAGAGAGAAACATAAATGTGAAGGAGATGGGCCGCTACCATTACTTCCTGACCGCATCATCTGGATTCAAGCCAGCAATCCAAGCCAGATTCAACTCATAGAACCAAAAGACATTCGCGCACAGTATATCGCACTCAGTTACTGCTGGGGGCCCGTGAGCACAGATACGTATCTCACGAATGCATCCACTTTCAATGACAGGAAAGCGGGAATCCAGTATGACGACTTGCCGCCTCTCTTCCAAGACCTTGTCACCTGCGCTCGTGTCCTCGGCATCGACTACATCTGGATCGACCGCCTATGCATTATCCAAGGCGATGATAATGATTTCAAGCAACAAGCGCCAAAGATGGGGGACGTATATGGTAATGCAAGTTTTACTATAGCTGCGGCATCTGCGACGTCTGAAAAGGACCGCATTTTGGGTGTAAGAGATGATAAATGGATCTCTGGGGGATTGGACACGACCGTGGCTGGGTTTGGTACAATTAGACTTCGATTCCGGAGGCGAACACATCCATTGGATATCGAGAGAAAGGGTGGTGACTATGGAAAAGTATCTACAAGGGCTTGGATTTGGCAAGAACGCCTCCTCTCTAGGAGAACTATCTTCTACACTCCTTCAGCACTAAAGTTTGAATGTCATTGCTATTCTATCTGGGAAGGCTTCGGTGAAGGTGTCAGGGGTCCATCATGGTCCGCCCAGCTCGACAATGTATCACACCTTTCTTGGACAGGCCTGGTAGAGGAATTCATGGGCAGGAATATCACTCGTTCTTCGGATAGGCTCCCCGCCATGCAATCAGTCATGAAGCGCATTGAAAAGCTCCGTGGTTGGTCTCCTATATGGGGATTGTGGAAACACGCACTCGCCGAAAGCCTGTGCTGGAAATCTAAAGAGCCCTCAGGTTACACCGGACAACACTGGTGCCGTTCAAATCCAGGGCATTATGCTCCATCTTGGAGCTGGGCTAGTGTGGATGGTCCGATATCCTACGTTTCTGTTAGGGCCTTGGATACTCTAAGCAAAGGAAACGCTGACCCGATGGTCTATGATTTACAGATTTCAGGGCTTGATCCTGCCAGGGGTTTGATCACAGCTGCTGCGCGCGTTGGCACTGTGACGCTCATCTGCCGCATATTTAACTTTGGCGAGAAGCGGAACCCAGGCGAAAAGGATCTCCGCTATGAATACTACCTGCTGAATGCCCACAGCAGCGGGGAACCGTTTCCAATTTATCCAGATGTCGCTCTGAAACCTTGGACTGAGAACCTCAACGGCGGGACATCAATCACAACTCCCGTGAGAGTACCCCGTGACGAAACTCCCCCGACGAAATCCTGGAGCGCGAAATGTGTTTGTCTCGTGGTTGGGATGCAGAAATTGAGGTGTGATATCTTGATCCTAGGAGGCTCACAGCGAGAAAAAGGGTGCTGGGAACGGGTTGGTATGGTTTCCGGACTTGAACCCGCCATCTTCGCGAAGGCAGAGCGACGAATTTGGCACCTTGTATAAGGTGTATAGATTTTTCGGCAATATTGAGATTAAGGATGCAAACTACTTAACGTATGTTAATATATTGAATAGTTTGTCGATCAACGTCAATTCAATTCGATCAAGATCAAGCCTCAATTGCATAATAAATCAATACATTTTGACCTTCTCTTGACTAAGCGGGATGAGATGTCGACTTAGAGTACGCCAATTAACATAGGTATTTTTGCAGTTGAACGTCTGGAGCGCGCTCCAGGATGGTTAGTTTTCGATTATTCACAAAATAAAAAAAACCCTAACTTTTAAATCAAGTATTCAATAAACAATTGACCTCACGTTATCTAAAAGCTTCATGATTACCAACTTTGAAGTTATTTTGCGAACTCGTCTGCCCATTGGTCGAGTAAGAACTACTCAGTTCGCGCAAAAGCTAATTCAAGGTGTTCGTGCTCATCCGATGCAGCTCTCACTCCATTACTATAGACGAGCCATCTTAATCCGACAACCAAATTTTCACAAGCGCTCCAAGTACCACAACAGACAGATTTGAAAAGGTAATAGACATTAAATAAGCAAGCCAACTACGAAAATTCAATTAAAGGCCGTAGCAGCGACACCAGAAAACGCCTCTCTGATCACAGAGCTCAATTCGGAATAGCCAGAAAAAAAGATTCGGAATCTTATATTCACACGCTCTTCACTCACCCGGGAGTGAAAAACCCGGTAAATTCGGCCAGTTCCCCAACTTCCCCGGATCGCCTCCAATCCTTACAAACTGCCCCACACTCGGCGTCGGCCCATCTAGCACAAACATCATATACCAACCTGGTGGACAAACATGCGCATTCGGCGGCGCCGTTACCGTACACGTCGTCCCTGCACAAGTCACAGCCGGGAACAGGGTTCTCTGACCCATAGAATTTCCATGCGTGGAACTAACGCTTCCTAGGAGACTGACTTTTATCCCAGTTTTGGACGCAGTGAAAGAGATGCTGGAGCCGTACGTCCAGTCTTTATTCGTGATGGTGAAGGTTGGACGGGCGAGGCCGGAGAGGAGGTATGGGGGTGTGAAGACTTCGACGCGGTATTCTTCGGGGAAGGAACCGGCGGGGCTGTTGTAGTCGCCTGTGGGGTCGGAGCCGGAGATCATGACGCGGCCGTCGAGGAGGATGATGGCTTCGCTGTGGTAGAGGCGAGCGACGGTGGTGTTGGCCATGACGGACACTGTGAGCGCGGAGTTAGTGGGTTGATTGGGAAGGGGTGAGGCCATGTGTTCTGGTCGAAGGAAAGGAAAAGGGAAAGGAAGTGAGAATGCTTACTGCGTTGGTTGACGGGCTTCGTGGGGTCGTAGAGAATAGCATTATAGTTTGGTGCTCCTGCTAAGCCGAAACCAGCGACGCCGTCTGTGACATTTGGGTCAGCACGAAGCTCTTGAGCGCCATAATTTGGGAATCACTTACGCTGGCCGCCGTTGGCAATAAGATAAGTTCCGTCTGGGAGACCAGCCATGCAAGGCATAACTCTTCTCGATGGCTGGAACACGTGTCAGCTTCAAACTTAGGTACTTTCAGATGAGATGGCCTCAAACTTACCATCCTCTCAATAGTCCAAGTTGGATTAGCAGCTTCCGGAGTCGTCGACACACAATTATCAATCGAATACCCGCCCCCTGAGGTCGATCCACCACACGCCATAATACTCAATGGGTCCGTAAACGGCGCATACTGAGGTAAGGCAATCATAGATCCTTGCAACTGGTATGTTCGTCCTCCCGTAGGATCATTGACCGCGCCAGGAAGATTCGGCAACGTCTTAATCGTAGCAAAAGTCTTCTCATCCAAAATCCTCGCTTCGTTGTAATAAAGAATGAAGATGCCAGACGGAACAACCATGATGAACGGATAGAGATTGAACGGATGAGTCCTTTGCAAGAAATCCAGATAGACAGTTCCACCTCCGGTCCTTGGTAGGATTTCCAGATTCGGTTGCTCGTCTGCATTCTGTCCAATTTCACCACCAACTACCAGAATTGATCCATTTGCCATAATCATTGCACTCGGATACCATCTTGGGACCAACAGTTGAAGATTAGTCGGATCCTCTGTCCACTGATTCTGGCCTTTGACACCTGCACTGCCGTCCGGCCAATACAGTCGAATTCCGTAATTACTCGATCCGGCCCATCCACCTACTGTGATCTGTCTGCCTGCTTTATCTGGCAACGTCAATCCAGCCGCACAGAAAACGTCCGTCTTCAGCCCCGTCATCGTCCGCCACGCATTGTTAAAATTACTGATTTGGCTCAAGTCTAGTTCGTAAGCACCGGTGCCGTTCGGTTCTCCGGTCCCGGATTTCTCGACGAAGGTCACTTTTCCGGTGATGGCTTGTGAGGTAATTAGTGGAACGACAACACCGCCGATGAGCAGGGAGTAAGACCCGGCTGCGGAGCCTGTCGGGAAGTCCCATTTCACGGGTGAAGAGGTGTAGGTGTACCATGTAAGCCGGTTTCCGGAGCCGCAGTAGTAATTGGTGTTGCCGGAGCAGGCAGCGTTGCATTCAGAGTCGTCGTATGAGGCAGGTTTTTGGCTGTACGTATATTGTTGTACTTTGGTTGGATCTGTGGATGTTCCGGGTGCGGAGGCTACGTTGATGTTTTGGACATCTCCACAAACTGAAGATATTTTGTTAGGATTGAAACGAAACTTGCGGAGTACAGGGGTACACTCACAGCATTGAGAAGCGTACTCAAGACCTGCAGCATTGAAACCAAATTGCTGACAGCGAGTGATACATGATACAGCGTCATTCGTTTGTGTATCCCATACTTTGTACGGGAATACGGGTAACTGCATATTCGCGTCCTCTTTCGAGGGAACATTGTCCCTGACACGTCATCTTAGCCCGTTGTAGCATGATAATAAAGTGCAAATAAACTCACTGCATGCATCCAGAGTAGACCCAGCCAGCTGGTAAACCAGCTTTCTGGGGTCCAGGGCCAGCCGGCTGAGTGGGGGCCGTGGTCGAAGTTGCAGGTTTGGTGGTTGTGGTCGTGGACCCTGGCTGGGTCGTTGTACCTGAAGCAGCACCTAATTTATAAACCGACAGCCGGTTGCCGGCGCCGCATATCTCGGCCGAGCTGCCAGCGCAGGGGAAACTGCAATCCGACGAAGGCGCAGCTGTTGAACCGGCAGCAAAGCTGTTTCCACAATAGCCTGTTATCATTAGCATGAAGCCCTGAGAAAAGAACAGAGTTTTCGAACATTCTCGTCCATACTCTACTCCGAAGTAGGTATAGCCAGCGCAGTCTGAGGCACACGATTCAATTGTCATTGTATCATATGCCGTGGATTTCGAGCCCAGAGCTCTAGCATTGGTAGCTTCTGTTTGGCAGCCATAGAAAGTCCATGACCCAGTCGAGGGCGGAGACTGTCTGCGTTCAATGATCCCAGCAGATGATGTAGTGAACTGCAATTTGTTAGAAAAGTTGAATGGATTCTCTGCATTGGACGTACTCACACATAATGTGAACAATAATGCTCGGAGAGCAGTTCCGAGCTTTGGACTCATAGCTTCAGAACTTCCAAAACGAGAGTTGACAGCGGGTGGAATTAAACAGAATTACGCATTGGGCACGAGAAACTTGGAAGGACTGAAGAATGAAACGACTGGAATTCTTGGAGTACAGTGTGAATTTGAACAACGCAGGGAGGGGTCAAAAAGTATCACTGGGGAACCTGGATGCTGAACTTATTCGGGGTCATCATCCCACCTCGTCCAAGGGCCGACTTACCCCCAGGGGCATTATGCATGCCAAGAACTTACCCACGATTTTTCTCGTATTCATCTGGAAGCGTTCGGTTAGCAGATGGAAGACCCTGAGTACGGAGTACAGCATTCGCGAGAGAAGAAGTAGATTCGGTTACTTAGGCGGCCCTGGCATTGTTCGCGCCGTAAGCCGTGAACTACTGAGATTTTAGGTCAATCGATAAAGAAACAAAGATAAAGTTTTAGCGACGTATAGTTGCTGATTCGTCGAGTACATGGCGGCTGTCAGCCTCACATGATCACGAGAGGATCTGCATGGAAAGTCTGCATTAGCTCCTTGGGCTGCCAACCGTAACGGGAACTATCCAAGGTCAAAACACATTAGGGTCGATCAATGCTCCTGACATGTTATCTCAAATTGAGATCACCCCGCAATCGATGGAATAATGATGGCCGCTCACGAGTGGAAAGGCTGCTCGTCGACGCTTTCGTTGTTGTTTAAGACGCCTCGCATAGGCTATGGCTATGCATCGCAAAACAAGCTTAACTTCACGACGAGAGGCCTTCGAACCATTCCTCGTGATAACTTCTCAAATCGATGTCCTTCGGCAGTTTGAGATACGAGGTCAAGTCTCCTCCCCCGTCTTTTTCTTTTTTCGTCCACCCATTCCCCAGCCACGCAAAACGGTTCCCGCCGTCACTTTTATACTTCCATTCCCAATCTTCCCACCTGGGATCTCTCCTCACGAGATTCGCATGCGTCGCGCTACCTGGCCAATGCCCATGAATTCGCCCTCCTGGTCGTCCGCCATTCGCCCAACTACTGCAATTTTCGCTGAAGACTGTGCGTGGAAAGAATGAGTCGCAATAAGCCGTGAAATCATCTGTTGCGGCTTGTGAAGGTGCGAAAGATTTGATCTCTTGTGCGGTCACCTTCCGTAAGAGCTTCGAGAGATAAGTAATCTGCGTCTCCATTTGATTTGGGACGGTTCCGGATTGTCCAACCGAATTGGGGCCTTGCAGGAACAACAGGTTAGGGAATGACGGCGATGCAAGGCCCATGTATGTGATTGGGGAAGGGTTCCATGTATCCCGGAGATCCTTTCCATTTGCTACGATAGGAAATGGTGGTCGCATATCGATATTTGCTCCTGTGCAACATATCACTGCATCGACATTGCGTTCGGTGCCATCAGTTGTTACAATGCCATGTTCAGTAAAATGACTGATCGGTGTCGTGATGAAGTTGACGTTATCTTCAGCTAAAGCCTCGAGATAGCCAGGACCTGGAGTCAGGCGTCGGCAATTGGGAGAGAAATCTGGGACGATTGAGTGAAGCAGTTCCGGTTTCTTGATCAACCGTTCGGTCATGAGAGTGGTGAATTCTTCTCTCAGAGCCTGAATCTTCTCGGTGTCTTTGAAGACGTTTGCGAAATTCTGGTAGAATTTTCCTTCGAGATCTTTTCGAAACCGGAGATATGTTTCTGGTTCATCGAACGACTTCAGTAGCTCTTCAGGGTAATAATTTGGTTCTAGCCTTCTGCCCGGCCCCTCTCCGCCGAATGACCCCGCGATCCAAGTCTTGCTTCTTGCATAGTGGTCAAGATGTTTGACTAACTTTTGGATATTGGGCACAACCTGCAAACCACTGGCGCCATTCCCAATAACTGCAACCGTCTTGTCCTTTGGATCGAAGCTGGGATCCCATGCTGAAGAATGGCGGAGATGTCCCTTGTATTCATTGATTCCTGGATAGTCCGGAAGCTTCCAAGCATTAAACCGTCCAATGGCGCTAATTACTACGTCGAAAACTTCAGTACGCAGCTCTCCCGTTTCCAAATCGATGATATCTAAGAGCCACTGGGCTTTTATCTCGTCCCACGACGCCTTAACGATATTTTGTCCAAATCTCAAGTATTTGTAGACATTGTACTTTCGCGCAATCCCTTTCCAATACTCCAGAATCTCTGCACCTTGAGCATACTCCTCTGACCATTGTGTGTTTGGTTCGAAGGTTGACTGATAGACATTGGCGGGTATGTCACACCTCACTCCAGGATAAACGTTCTCGAACCACGTCCCTCCGACATCTTTATTCTTTTCATAGATCTGGAGGTCGATTCCCGGTACTTTGATGGGCAACAGAACTCCAGCAGTGACTCCTGCGATCCCTGCTCCGATGACTGCTACCTGCTACAGTCAGCATCAGATGGACTGTGAAGGAAGGAGACGATATCTCACACGAATGCTTCTATCTGAATCGATGGGATGGTCTTCTAGCTTGAACTGTGTTCTGGGAGCTTCTAAGGACGAGTTCTGAACAGAATCCGAAGTCTGAATAGGGAGGTCTGAAAGCACGGATGGCTCTATAGACAACGCAGTTTGCAGCTTTTCGTCCAACTTTGGTTCGTTAGTTGATGTATCTAGGATCTCCAGCGAAGGTGCCATGATAGCGTTCTGTAATCAGCCAAAGGAGAAAAACAAAGATCATGTGTAAGCAAAGAATGCCTTCTGCTAAAGCTCACGGTCTCGACCTGAAGTTGCTTGACGAAGATTTTACCGTTTACGTCCAGTTTACCTTTGCGTTCTTCAGACAGCTCTCTGGTCCCACACTTTTTTGGCCTCGGGATGGCGTCAACAGCCGTTGAAACCCAATTGATCCAATCGCGGCCCGTGAAGATATCTTGTCCACAATGGTGGGATGATTCCAGGCCCACAGTACCTCGTTTGAAACGTTCTGTGGACTATCTCAGCACAATCGCAGGCTCACCCAAGGTTTGAAGGTAGACAGACAATGATGGAATCGGAACTCTCAATTGCGAATCTGGACTTCCGATCTGCGCATTGCATGAACCGCACGACTACACTTGGCCGTCGTCGGCATCCCTACAGTCTCACCCCCATTCTTGACAGGAAAAGTGGAAGACGTGGAAGCCGTGCAGTGTGGAGGCTGCGAAGGTCGATTTAAGCTCGGTCGCTAGCCTGGATGGGGTCTCAGTGGTGCTCTTTGCGAATTTACTGGGGTTGCAAACGCCATCAACGTTCAATCAACGTCCGCCATCGACCTTCCATGTGAATCTCATCCCTCATCCCTCATCCCTCATCCCCGGAGCAGGCGTCCTTGATGGGGATCATTGAGGTCAATGGCTGCGCGCGGCGCGCCATGCAGAGGTTGGACGAGGACGAGGTAGGTTGATCTCATTGTTTGGAATTTCTTCACTGGCACATAGCATCGAGAACGTGTCGACGACCTCAATCCGCGAACCAACGATTATTTGCAATGGCTCCAGAGAAGAAGCAGTTCATTCTCAATGCGTTTGTTATGCAAGCGCCAGGTCATCTCAATCCAGGTCTCTTCAAATATCCCAAAGATCAAGGCCGCAAGTATAATGATGTCAAGCATTGGATGTCGTTGGCACAGAAGCTCGAGAAGGCGAAATTCCATGCCATGTTCTTCGCAGATGTACTTGGGGGCTACGATGTTTACAAAGGCCCTGCAAACCTCGATCCTACGATCCCAGCGGCCTCCCAATTCCCAATCAACGATCCGTTATACAGTGTTCCGGCAATGGCTGCAGTGACGGAGAGCATAGGATTTGGCGTCACGGCTTCGACGACATACGAATCGCCGTATGCAATGGCTCGGAAGTTCTCGACCGTTGACCATCTGAGCAATGGACGAGTGGCATGGAATATTGTTACCTCCTACCTCGACTCAGCAGCACGAAACTTCGGTCTCGATACACAAGTTGAACACGATAAACGATACCAAATCGCACACGAATATTTAGCTGTTACCTACAAATTATGGGAAGGCTCTTGGAGAGATGACGCGGTTTCCAACGCTCCCAAAAATTCATATGCAGACCCGAAAGGAGTCAGGCAGATACATCATAAGGGCGAACATTTTAATGTCCCAGGTCCACATATTTGCGAGCCTTCCCGACAGAGGACCCCATTTTTGTTCCAAGCTGGGACATCGAGTGCTGGGAGGAAGTTTGCTGCTACGCACGCCGAAGCTATCTTCTTGAATGGGCATACAGCTGAATTGGTACGGCCATCAGTAGACTCGATACGTGCACAAGCAAAAGACCTCGGAAGAGATCCCCAAAGCATCAAGATTGTTGCAGGCTTGCTCGTGGTTGTCGCTGAGACTGATGAAAAAGCGAAAGAGAAGTACGAGCTCCTGGCTAGCTATGCCGATCGAGAAGGTGCTTTGGCATTGTTCGGTGGCTGGTCCGGGTATGATCTTGGGAAATATGGAGATGATGAAGATTTCCGCTTCCTCGATACGGCGCCTCCTGCCGTAAGATCCATGGTCAATCACTGGGCTTCATCTTCTCCACAAGGTACCAAGTGGAACAAAAAGACAATCGCAGAACATCTGATTATGGGCGGTAATGGTGCGAAACTTATCGGTAGTCCCAAGACAGTTGCAGATGAATTGGAGAGATGGATCGACGTTGCTGATGTTGATGGGTTCAATCTCAGCTATGCGAGTATACCCGAAACCTTCGATGATATAATAGAGTTTTTGCTTCCAGAGTTGAGGAGACGAGGTCTCTTTTGGGACGATTATGCTGTTCCTGGCGGAACGCTAAGGGAGAATTATCTTGGTGTCAAGGGCAATTCGAGGCTTTCTGAGACACATCCGGGAGCTAAGTACTTCTGGAAGGCTGGCGAAGAGGTTCCTGCATACGCACAAGGGGAAGCCAATGGTAGCAGGAGTGCTAATGGCACCAATGGAACGTCGAAAAAGAGGCAGCTTGAGTAGGGCTAGCTAGCCTTGCAGGATGAGGATAGATAAAAGTTGCAAGACTCATTCTCTATAGTCATTCAATATAATGATAAAGCTCAAGTGGTAACGTCACATCAGTCTCTCGAAACATAGATTCCAAAGCACTTCCTATTCAGGAAAACCACTTTGCATGTATCTTCGCCTTGATCGTCGGTCGCCACTGGGCATCAAACATCCCCTGACGACAATTGGCATGCTTCTCGGGCGTTCTGATACCGTATAAATTGACGAAAGTCGCTTTCGATCTAGCCGCTTCTGGTAGGCGGTCTAAGTTCTGCCACCCCCCTAGAAATCACGTGTAGTATTATCATTGCTGCAAAATGCTGGAGATATATTCACTAGAAAGAAGATTAGCTCGATCTATCCACTGAATTTAAGTGATATCGTATTGTAAAATGATGTTTGTATCAACTCCCAGTTCTTGTAATGAAACCCAAGCCCAGCACCATTGGATCTACTCCCTTCCCAGGCTCAAATGGATACTCAAAGACTTCAAGATGGAGAACCAGGACCTCCAA
>VXCB01000273.1:0-21159 GCA_009613015.1 Mollisiaceae sp. DMI_Dod_QoI | reverse complement strand
AATAATAGTTTACTATAGTAATATAATTAATTCTATTTAATAACTTAATCGAATTAAAGAAGAAAGTTTAAATAATTAAAAAAAATATACTTTAATTCGAATTAAATCGAATTAAATAAAAAGATTTTAATTTTTTATAAAAAGTTTTACTTTTTATTTATATATTAATATATTTTAATTAATTTAATAATTATATTAAAAATCGAAAGTAATATTAATTTATTATATATATAAAATCGATTAATTAATTAATATCGATTTATTCGAAAAATATATAAATTATTATTATTTAAAATTTTTATATTTATATATTAATTAAATATAATTTTTTTTAAAAATATTTTAAATATTTTTAAATATAATAATATTAATTCGCTTTATTTATTCCTTATAATTTATTTTTAATAAAATACTATTTTAAAGTATATAATAAATAAAAAAATAATATTTTAAATATAATTTTTTAAAATATTTTTATTTATTTATTATATATTTTAAAATAATATTTTATTTTATAAATTTTACCGAAAGTAATTACTTTAATTATAAAGTAAATATAAAGTATTTATTATTTATTAGTTTTAAATACTAGCTTTCTTTTAAGTTTTAAATTAAAAAAATTTAAATTAAAAATTTAAAAATTTTTTAAAATATTAATATTTTAAAAATTTCAAAAGAACGATTCGCTTACGGAGCCGGTAAAACTAAATTCCGAGTATAGTACTTTAAATTAGTAAAGCTTGAATTTACTCTTAGGGAATATCCTCTAGGACCCCCGTATAAGTGCTGAAATCGTTTTATTATACGAAAGCCCTTTAGTAGAAGTTGAATTGAGGCTCAAAATGAGGTTTGAGCTAGCGGCCGCTAGTAAGGCTTGGCGAACCCCATCAAAATCGTATCCCCTCGATCGGTGAGATATAGTCCACGCTAAGTAGGGGGGTTGGCACGGATAGCATAGTATAAAATTATATACCTTCGTATACAAATTTATAAATAAAATATATTATTCTAATAAAATCGTATCCAGCACTCTCCCTCTTTACAAAAGTTAATATTATAAAAATAATAACTTTTATATAAACGTTTTACTTAGCTTTTTACTACTTTTCCTAAAGCTTTTACGCACTTTGATTTATATGAATACTATACGTAAGTACTTTTAAAACGCTTTTCCTAGTAATAAAAGTGCTGAAAATTAAAGTTAAATACTTTTTTATTACTTAATTTTATTTGCAAACTTTTTAATTTTACTTTTTTAAAATAATTTAAAAATTTATAATAAAGCTTTATTCTAAATTGCAAGTGCGTAAAAGGACGCCTATTTGTATTTAGCTAATATAACTTATAAGTATTAATATAAGCTATATTAATTAGCTAATAGAATAAAAACTACTAAATTCTTAAAGTAGTTTTATAAATCTCGTATACTTTCTTAAATTAATTTGCAAAATCTACGTTTTTTATATATTAGTTATAATTATTAATAAAATAAGGAATTTATAAGTCTTTTATATAATTATCTCCAAATACCTTTCTTATAATTCGCTTATTCGTTAACGTTTTTATAGAACGCTTTCTAGCTTTTTCTTTAAAATCTTCTACTTTATTTATTATATAAATATTATTTAAAGTAAAAATAATATTATTATCTTACTAAGCTAAGTAAAGAGTATTTTGAACTACTATTATAAAAAGAGAATTTCATTTTAATTTTATAGCGAACCGGGTTTTAAACTTTATTAAAGTATTAAAAAAGTCCTTATATAATTTTATAATATTAATAATATCGAAATTGCAAACTCGTAGCTTTAAAAATAAAAGTATAAATATAAAGTAATTATTAAAGTATATCGTAAAGTATTAGTGTAGAAGAGAAAGTATAAAGTTTCGTACGAGATAATTAGTATTAATAAGTACTAAATAAAGAATTATATTTTAAAATTCCTTTTCTCGAAAACTCCAAATCCAATTATATATATATTTATAATTCGTAATTTTATAAATTTTATATTTTTATTTTATCGACTTATTCGATATTTTATATATATATAAAAATTTAGAATTATTAGCGAAATTACGAGGTAAAAAAAAGAAAAGTTATATTTACTAAAATACTATATTATAAGCTTATTAATACTTACTTCAAAAAATAAAAAATAGTAATATTAAGAAAAAGCTTAAATTAATAAAGCTAAAGGCTTAAGCTTATACTACTATACTTTATTAAAAAGTAAGTAATATTCCTTTCTTTTATTATTCTTAAAGTAAGAAATATAGTAATAACGCTTAATTTGCTTAAAGCGGTAAAGCGATATATAATTTGTAATTAAATATAAAAAGCTTTTATTAAAGTTCGTATTCTAGTATATTTTAACTTTAAACTTCTCGTAAATCCCTATATATATAATTATACCGATGAAAACGTATAACTTCTTTATTAATAAATTTATTTATTCCCGCGCTCTTTTTTATACTATATATAATTATTATATATTCGCGTATCGATTAGTATTTGTAGTAATCGTTTAAAAAAAATCGTAAGTAAAGAATAAACTAAAATAATCGAATAAATATAAATTATAAAGAAAGGAAACTAATAAAAATACTTGTATTAATTAATTAGACTCGTATTTAAAAAGCTCGTAGAAAACGTTTATAATTAGTCCAAGCTAAAGAAGTATATTCTTAAGAAACTAAGCTTTCTACTTCTTAAAAATATCATTTATTAATAAGCATATATATAAAGAGTATAATTAAAGACTACGCTTGAACGCGCTATATTCAAATAATATATCTTACTTATAAATTTGTATACGAAAGTATATAATTTTATACTATACTATCCGTGCAAACCCCCCTGCTTAGCGTGGACTATATCTTACCGATCGAGGGGATAGTACTTTCGTATAATAAACTCTTATAATAAAACTACCAGAGGATACCCCTTGGACCCCCGTAGAAGTTGTAATTCACAGTACTTTACAAAAAGCTTTTATAAGACTTATAACCAAAGGGACACCCCCTGGGACCCCCGTTTAAGGTGCCTTATTCGTACGAATAGTGATTTTGGTATTCTTGGAGCCTCGGGCCGAAGTACTGCCTTAGGCTTCTAGAACTGCGACCGGTAGTAATCGCGATTTCGAATAAATCATACTTCGAAATTTAATTACAAAACAACGGCACTATTAATCGTACTGCAATTAATAATTCGAATTCAAATAATTAAGTTTCAACTTATAGCCAAAGATTAAGACGATACTTTACTATCAAGCCGATTGAACAAGATTCGTACCTTTTGAGTAGCCTTAGCCGGCATACATCATCATTAAATACCGCAGAGGCAAGCTATAATCTCGTTGATCTGACGTGTACCCGACCTTAGGACGGCAAAGCTGTTAATGCTAGGGATGATGACGAGAGTGCACTGAACGATGGTGATGCAGAACTCGATAGTGACGGGGACCGGGACGGATGTTCGAGCGAGGACGAGCTAGGCCGTTTAAGCATGAGGATGAATGTCCCGTGGGATCCTATAAATAAGCAGCGCTTGCTGGCATACAAGAAAAAGGGTAAGTCGTAGAAGTAAATCTTCTGCTAGTTTCTAGACAAGACTCAGGCTGCAGTACGCACACGTTTGAACATCGTACAAGCCAAAGGCGAGTAGGCTTCCTTGTATAAGTGGATAGATGGCTCTTAGTGTGCACTTGTTCGAAACCATTTATAGTTTTTTGCTTGTACTCACGGGTACAAACATAAGGAGCTAGCAAGGGGGCCCTCAAAATTTGTTTGATAGCTGGTAATTGTGAAGCTATTACCATCCTTTTTGGTTCCCCATACTGGTACCCGTAATAAAGACTCACACTAAAACGCACATACAAACGCTAGATTTCTAGCAAACGTTTCTATTAATTTGGCTCAGAGCCAATTCGTCATTCGCATGCACCTTTTAAAAGGTAATCAAAGCTTATTAGTAGAAGGAAGCTTTATTCAAATGCAATCTTAGATATTGGAAGTAGTAATAATGGCCAACTAAAGTTCTTGCATTTGCAATCTCTTAGAACTCATCACAGTGCAGTCAGAATAGGGAAAATTTAAAATGTTGTCTGGGTCCGGAATACTATTTATAGTCAACTTCCAAGCCACATCAATCTCATTTATAATTAAAACTAATTCAAATGTTGCTGGAATTAGTAACTTATGTCGTTTACAATCACATGCCCACAATATCCTTCCCTATAATTACGTGTCTTTTCGATGCATTATCCCATTAGTCCATGTTTTGGATATTCTGTTGAAGTTTTTCGTTTGCTGGGTAATACACACTTCGGCAATGCTCATCCTTCTCGAATAGATTTCAACTTGGTGACAGAACCACTTGTATTCAACGACCAATTATATTCTTTGCAGCCTGACGAATACAATAACATCCCTTCCTTCGAGAGAACCTCAGCAACAGACTTTTTCGTGGGAACAACAGATATGGATATGAACTTCGACTGGGTCAGTAACGAATCCTTTGAAGAACTCAAATTTCATGCATCGACTCATAATTGCCCAGGATCTCTGGGACACCGAATTTCAAACACCACTGCTGGAGGACTTGGGTCCAATGTCATTTCAGTAACGTAGAGGCAGAAGATGTTCTCAATATCTGACTGTCAGAATAGAAGTACTATTTTGTTTTGGCTGCTCCTGTTCTATGCTACTGAAGACTACTCACAGGTACGCAGTCGAGTAAAGCATCCTGGCATAACTGCAAGCAGCCTCAATCTAGACCCACATTCGCCATCTCCTTCTCCAAGTCATCTAAGTCATCCTTAGCCTGGAAAATCTTCTCTATAAGATCCCCCATCTCCTCTCAAAACTCCTTCCATGGCTCAGCACCCTTCAGAATTTGCTCTACCTTGCTTCTATCATTAGCATATCTCTTCAAGGTGCCCGAGCCCGGGCCCGGGAAAGCAGATTGCCCTGTCGTTCCTTCTCGATGCAGTCACACATAGTAACCTCGCATTTTTCCTGCTGAATCTTCACCATCTTCTCGATGAGCTTCTCGCGCCGAATCTTGCTATCTTGATTGACTTCCTTGACATCCCAGTCTGTTTGCATCGCATCGGTAAAGCGGTCAATAGTACCTTTCTCGGCCAGGATAAATGCGTCAAAGAGCTTGATGTCTGCATCTTTGCTTAATTTGCATACTCTCAACTTCTTGAGCATGTCTTCACATCGATTTCGAGATAGGTCGCTTGGTCGATTGGTCTCAATGAGTTGACGTTCGTACTTTTCGAAAGCCTAGTAGAGATTTTCGTAGTTGATAATGAGCTCCTTAACTTCCTTTATTATGTCTTCCATCAGTAGTATACATTAGCAGTGCTCCTGGTGAAATTTGAGTACACAAACTCATACCTTCAACCAATTTATTGTCCGCAATATCTTTAGGCATATTATTGTATCAATCATGGAGAGCAATGGAGAGCAACACATCACGGTCTCTATTCAAGAACTGGAAGACTTCGCCTTTGGAGACGCCTCCCAACATCTCCGTTAACAGCATGAACTCATCGTGAACATCGTTGTATTTCTTCAAGAGGTGTTCAATGATTCTGCGACAGGTTTCAGTGATGATCTTGAGGTAGACGGTTGCGCGATCCTTCTTTGAGGATTCTTTGGTTCAGCCTGCAGATGTGGGCGATTGCTGTAGCAGAACAAAGTTAGCTGACTTCTGCACCAACGAGCGATTATGTGGCTGCAGACGATACACAAAATAGTATGCCAATTTGACATGATACTTCTTGCTCAGCAAGCTCAGATGTATCATTCCTGAGGAATATCATAACACTGGACATTCTTCATGGGAGTTCCCCAGGCATAGAACAGGAGATGAACTCACTTCCGTGGCTGGGCATTTCTCAGCTGTGATAGTCTTGTACCATTCTCGGTCCTTGATACGAAACACTGCCTTCTTGAGCTCCTGGACCTTCCAGCGCGAGGCCATAGTTTCTTCCTCGTGGGCTTCCAACTCTGTCTCGTTCAATTTCTTGCTTTACCTCAACTTTTCCAGCTCCTGGACATACATAAGTCCAAGTCCAAGACTAGGATCCTGTGCTTGAACGTATTCTGCTTCGACCTTGTCGTGGTTCGTGTTCGAGACCATGCGTGTCACACTCAGAGCAGCCAAAATACGTTCCCTGGCCGACAGAAGTCCTTCGGGCCAGCATCCAGAATGTTGGAATGGATGATACTCAAACAAACCTCGCTGATCTTCTCCGGGTAAAGACCTACACGATCAACAGAATTCCATCCAAGGGTGTCTTCAACCGCTTGAACAAGGGCCATGCACCGATCATAAGTATTCTTCAGCAGCTCGAAAGAACCTTTCGTGATTGCTCTCTCGCAGATCCCGATATCCTTGAGATACTCCGCCCGGGTTTTGCCATCCAGGATGCGTTCTGGGCCCTGCTTGGCCGTTTGCTTCAGGTCTGATTCATTGATTAGCTGCAAGGACTTGCACTTCTGCTCAGGCACTTACTGGGCATGATGAAGGTGTACTTCTTCGATGCTTGTGAGAGCTTTGAAATATTCCAGAGCATGGGTGATTTGATTTCAGGAATATTAGAGACCTGGAAAGTTAATAAGGAGCCAATGAAGCTTGCAAACGGCAATAGTCTTGGCATCTGGCGACTTCTTCATCCACATTCTTTAGCCTCCTGCACCTCTGTAATGCTAGCTAGGCATGCTCCGAGGAAACAGCTTTCGAGGGACCTGTTGAAAAGATCAGAAGTATGTCAATGGGTCTATAGCTGGTAGCGTACTTGTAGTTACCTTGACGCTTTATCCTTTGAACGATGGCAAGTTTGGAAATACGTTTAGACACCTGAGTTCAATCGTTAGGGAACATTTAGGAAGTCCGGGTCATGATATTCGTTGTGCTATCTCTGCCCACATGCAATGGCGCAGTCCTTTTCGTAGCTAGAAGATAGAAGAGACTTGACTTCCAGACTCACTTTCCGACTCTCTCCAAATATGCATTCCAGCCCTCATCCCTGTAGGACTTGGCAGCTGCAATGGGGTCTGCAGCAGCGTAGACGCCTCGTCCGGCGATGATGAAATCAGCCCCTCCTTGCACGGCTTGAGTTGGTGTCGTGTACTGCTGGCCAAGCTTGTCTCCCTTAGTGGCTTGGTTGATGCCCGTGGTGAAGATGATGAAGTCTTCGTCGGGAAAGGCGGGGACTGCGGCTTCCACGTTGGCGAGAGACTTCATAGCGATGAAGCCGACGAAGGAGGCATTGTGAGACCGAGCGAGCTCAACGGACTTCTGCGTGTAGTATCCAGTGGCAAGGCTGCCTTTAGAAGTCATGTCCGCGAGGATGATAAAGGCTCGTTCCTTCGGGTATGGGAAGTCAGGTGCAGCAACGACCTGGGACAAAGCCTCGACGATTCCTTCTCCTCCGAGGATGCTGACATTGACGATGTCGGCGAACTCGGAGACTGCAACGAATTAGCATCTTGAATTATCCAAGAAAAGGACAGAAGCTCTCAGAGCCAGAAGCCGTAGCAGAGCCGATACAAACAACTGATCTCCATTTGCAAGATGTCTCGGCTTTGCAACAGCTTTGAGCTCTTAAAGCACGTATATGAGAAAACTTTAATTTAGTATGGGGAAAAGTACATACTTCGAAGAGCACCTCCGTGGTACTGCTTCTGCACTGTGTTGCCTATGTCGACGAACTTTCGATCTTCGAAGATCATGAAATTGTGCTTCTTTGACAATGTCTTCAAGCCTTCCACAGTCGCTTCTCCGAAATCATGGATCAGGTCGACATGAGTCTTCAACACTGCTATGAAAGGGCCCAATGCTGCGATCTAGATCAGACTTCGGGCCAGGACAGAGGGACAGCTGGGTTAGATACTTACTGTCAGCACAGTGGAGAAGGGCCTCCGTGGATGTGAAATCGGCAGAGACGATGAGATTGGATTGCTTGGCCTCCGCGGTTTCGAAGAAACGACGGGCGACCAAATTTGGATGAACGGAAGCACGCTCAGCATATGTCTTTTGAGATAGAGAGGTCATCTTGGAATGAGATGATGTTTCTGAATATCTGAATGTCAGGCTGTATGAATGATGAATGATTAAGTTGAGCCCGGCCGAGATAGAAATTGAAGTAGCCGATTTCGAGCTACGCCTGTCTCGGCACACTGCAGCCTGAGCACCTGCATCTCATGTGGTCCGTACCAATGCACGTGGCCGCATCAAGGGCAAACATGAGCTGAATCACTTCTGTAGTACAGGGCGATGTTGATATTCATTTGAAATGCGGTGGAACAATATCCTAGCGTCGCGGCCTGACAACCACCAGAGTGGTCCATAAGCAAGCTAGCTTACTAGCTGACTTAAAAGCTAACTATTAAAGTCAGTCAGCTAGATATTTTAAAAGTAATAAGTCGACAAGCGGAGATATTTCAAGCTTAAAAGCAACTTATAAGTTATTAGATTTAATTTTCATGATTTTGGAGTTTGTTTTGGTAGATATTTTGGTATTTTGGTAGGGGATTCGAATCGGAAAAACCTAATGGAAGCTAAAATTTAACCGACACCAAATGAAATATCATGATTTTTATCTAATTAAAAATCGTTTTAATCTAAATCACGACTTTAAGCTAATTAACGCCTTTAATACTTGATAAAATAGTATTTACAAACACTCTACGTAATGCTTTCAATCTCCTACGACGTATCACCTCGAATCGAGTACCATTACGACTCACGAAAACCTACCCTTTCTACATCGAAAGTATCCTTAATAGCGTAGCACCTATTTCTACACCTCGACCCTCCTCGCGACGAGACTAGTTATTTCTTTATCTAGAAGAGCTCTCTACAAGCAGAGTCGGCACTATGGTGTATTGGAAGGAAAGGGAGGCTAAGTGGCCTAAGCTAGCACGTATAGCGTTTAATTTCATAGCGATACGATAAGCTCAAAGTGCGAGCGTATATTTTCCTTTTACGCAAAGCAAACTATACTAGAGACTTCTAAGTTAATAGGAACGCTACTATAGCATTAAGAGTGCCTTAATAATTGGCAAAGAAGGGGTGCGATACGAATGGAGTTATGCTATAATGCTATAATTTTGAATTTTACCTTATAATATATCTTCAATTTTCACTTATAAGCAGCTTATAAGTTAGCAAAGCAAGTCAACTACGAGGCTAGATTTATCTAAGTCAATCAGCTCAAAAATATCCCCCGCTTTTCGCTGACTTGCTTGCTTACAGTCCACTCTAACAACCACAACCACTCGCAGACCTTACCATGCAGTCACACAAATGCCCCTCTTACACTTCGCGGGGCGCAGATCAATCCTACCTAGGCTATGCTTAGTCCTATTTTGTGATTTAAGTCAAAATTGGAGATCAGATGGAAACTACTTGTGCGAGGAGTCTAAGATGTCTTCTGCCTGTATACTCCTTGATCTACGAAGTATAGAGCATGTCTACTGTACCAGTCGCATTGTCGCTCCCCGTTGGACAGCCTATAGTCAACTATGGCGTCGGCAACCCTACGGTATCTGCTTTGGTGGAACGGATCGCCAAAAGTATTCCTTCCGTTGATGTTCTCGAAGTCTTCGAGAAAGAGCGAGGCATAACCAACACTACTTCACCCACAACACACCGAATACTTCGCAAAAACTTTTCACACTTCGACTCCTTGCACACCTTGTTGTCTGCAGAGGTTAGTTCCTGAGGAATCTGGAAAGGGAAGAATAAATAACTTGACCTAGATACCAAAGGAGCAGACATTGCGGATTCTGTAAGCCTTGGCTGTGCCTGGCCCGATGCTTCTTAAAAGGCTCTTCAATTGATGACCCATGTAGCACAGTTCGAAAGCTTTCAGGCCCCGTCTTGCAGTTGCTAGGCACCAAGTATGAGATGGACTACGAGCTCTGGACAAATCGATTTGAAAGCAGCGACCGAGAATGGTTCGCAGGCCCTTTTCTTCATCGCGGTACAACGAGTCTTCCGCCTTTACATCTCACACGCTCACTATGGATAGGAGCTCGGGAGTTTTCACACTTCAACCTGTCTTGTGTTGAATTCTGTCGTGCCACCAAGTTGACACCGCAGGAGTACCTCGCGAATCGAAAGATAGGACATACAATTCGCCTCATGAAGTTCCTCGACCCACCGCGAAAAGGTTTATTCAACAGCACACTCTAAACTCATTCTCTAAGACTGACAGATGGTCTCAGATGTAACTCAAGACCACCCTCATCCCCGAGTATTCATGATAAGGAGAATAGCCGGACATCTGAGGCACGACGGAAATTTATGGACTTTCATCTTCTTCACTGATCCATATATCGACATTTCTGACTCAAACTATGTTCAAGATACGCCTGGAAATCTTCTGTCTCCATTTCACATGTGGTTGTCTGAGTATGTGCGAGAAGACACCCCATCAGAACTGATAGATGATCTTGGTCGTGATGGATTTGGTCTTGTTCTGAAAGTTCTTCGAGACATGAAAACTTCCTGGAAGCTGCTATTGAATGAGATGGAGGTATTCCTGGAGACATTGGTGCGTTGAAAGTCCCCGTAATCGGAAGTATACGCTGATATCGGTGCTAAATCCCAGACCGAAGATTATTCGGATGAAGAACTGATGGGGTCGGCAACTTGGCTGCACCGCAGATTCATAATGAATCTGGACTATTGTTCTCGACAACTTCTATACCATCAACGGTTTGTGACTTATTTGACCAACGCTCCATTGCAGAAAGGGCTCTGCATAGCTCCCACAGTTTATAAACAGGATCTATTGCAGGAGAAAGATGCTTTGGTTGTGGCTGATCAACGATTGAAGGCTATCCGAGATCGTACTACTTCCACCCTGGAAACTGTAAGCTGAAATATGTTTGCATATAGAGATTCTGGTCTAACCATGAAAGGTCCTAAGCTTGCACGCAGCTCGTCAAGCACAGTTGGCAAGTGAGATGACGGCGCTCCAGCGCCAGGACGCAGCAATTGCCGTGCGGCAAAACGATGCTGTTAGGCGGTTGACATTTGTGAATATGGCTTATTTGCCTCCTTCTTTCATAGCTGTGAGTTGCATTGCCATTTACCACTTGAAATAATTTCGATTCAAACCTAATATAGGGTGTATACGGGATGAATGTTGCGCAAAATGGCACGACATCGAGTTTCTGGAGTTTGTGGAGTTTTCTGGGTGTTGCAGCATGTTTAACTTTCGTTACACTCCTCATTGCGCGCTTTTTTTCTGGAAGACCGGTGGAGGTATATACACTTGCTCAAAGCGAGACGGTACTCGAGAAAAGGCCGAATCTTACAGGCTCCCCAGGCTCACCTGGCCCTGGCACATACTCCATGTATCATAGACTTCGTGTTATGATGGGCTCCAAGACGAGAACGGCGCACGTTGGTGACATGGCCTAATGATTACATGAAAGCATGTCAGATTCTTTTTGCAGATGCCTGATTGATCGGTTTCAAGCAATGTTCGAACCCCCGAAGGTATTTCTTCGACTTCTGTGAAATTGATACTGCGTGCAAAGAGCCTCATTGCTTGTAGTGTACAAGCATTACAACGATACAACAAGCTCATTTCCCGCCTCAAAATTAACTACAGTGCCATCAGTTCCAGAACTAAATGAAGGTGGCTTACTTGCATCACGACCCAACGAATCACTTAAAGCAGCATGTTTTGTTCTCCCTGAAGTTGGCTATGGTCTGTAAATGACAGGGTGAGATGCACCCTGGCAGGAGTTGGCAAGGATCAGAACCGGTTTGAGGTGCATTTTGGCCGCAGTTCGAAGTATCCATGTGGTTGACGGATTGGGGTAATTTAGGGGATAAGGATTGGCTAAATGAGTGTTGTGAGAAGGTGTGAAGGAAACCAGGTCAGCCCTTCCATGTTGTACGACTATACCCAATCAATCATATTAGGTAAGTGCTCTAAGAGCGTGCTTCACAGAGCCTCAATACTCGACGACAGTCGAGCTCCAGAGCCGAGCTTTTCAAGTCATGGCCTCTTGGCCTGAGCGTGTGCAACCATTCCCTTTCTGACAACGAGTGCTCCGCTCTTAAGCCATCGATATTGACACCCTTGCACCTGCTGACCTCTGCGGCTGGGTGAACGATCATGCAGCCACAAATGGAAACATTGCACCTTCCTTTTGGCAACCACCATACCACATTCCAAGGTGGAGCAACTGGGCTGTTTGTTTCCTCTAGATGTCTGGACAGCCTCGCGAAGAGCCAGCAAGCTCGAGCGTCGTTCAACAGGAAGATCATGCAGTTTGGTAAATCCCAGGCTGTGCCCAAACTTGCCCAGCTTTACTCACAAACACAGAAAGACTCATTTGCAAGGCGGAATTGACTCGTGAACAAAGGCCCATCTTTCTCTTTCTCTCTCTCTCTCTCTCTCTCTCTCTCTCTCTCTCTCTCTCTCTCTATATATATATAACCACTACTCACCTCGCAAGATACAAGCCTCTCCTTACCAAACGCATCAGAAATCATCAAAGGACAAGTCATCAAGATGTATCTCCCTCGTGGTTTAGAAAGTGAGTCTCTCCTGGCAGACTCTCAACCCTGACTCGAGAATAATAAAAGCTAGACGCAACCTTGTCTCAAGGCGAAGATCAAATGGAAGATCAGAAAACTCTTCAGGTTATCCAGGATGAGCCAAAGCTTCCGCCGGCATTGTTACGCAACGTTTGTTTCTACACTCCTCCTCCGGATGGTAGTAAGCCAACATATATCACCTTGGACATGAAGAAGGATGGTGTGAGGAACTACCCACATCATGAAGCAAATATTATTATTCGAGACATACGCGGCCGTGAAGAGGATTTCACTCTAAATACCCACGGCTTCCGAGCGATGGCAGATAGTAGTGTCAGTACTATCGATTTCTCGAACAAGCAGGAAGTTGAAGCAGTCTATGTTCCGAAAGTCGAAAAGCTCCTCCTGGACCACTTGGAAGGTGCATTCAAAGTTGTGGTTTTTGACACGACTATACGCAGAGCTGCCAAGTCAGAGCTTTTGCACCGACCTGTGCGCAAGATCCATATTGATCAATCTGTTCGAGGAGCTTATCTGAGAGCAAACCAAAGTCTATCGATCGAGGATGCGAGGAAAGTCGAAGCTGGCGAGCTGCGCTTTCGAATCGTGAACGTATGGAAACCTCTTAATGGTCCGGTTGTGGATCACCCGCTCATGTTTGCTGATTCAACTACTGTCCGAGAAGAAGATTTAGTAGCTGTCGAGCAGAGATACCCTCATTACGTAGGAGAAACCTATGCTGTGAAGTACAATCAGGCGACAGAGTTCTGGTTCTGGAGCTCGATGAGTACTTTTGAGTTGGTGCTGTTGCAATGTTATGATAGCTTGGAGCAAGTTGACGCCTTGGGGTTGAAAAAACGAACTCGATGTGCACATGGGTCGTTCAATCTCTCGGGTTCGGAGGAAGAGACCTTTACACGTTCAAGCGTCGAGCTTCGCTGTCTGGTACTTGGGTGATTTTCACCACTGGCGGTGTTGTATGATCAGAATTCAGAAGCTTCTCTTGCCTTTAGGATACGTCCCATGAGATAATGTACACAAGTCTTGTAACCTGCCAAAACGAATTTGACAGTAAAAGAGAGGGCTTCAGTGATTGGCCATTGAGAAATATGCTTGGCTAATAAAATACAACGAACATGTCAGCGATGTTCCCCCAAGCGGCTCATTCGTGCAATGTGGAGGGGTATGGTGCCCAGCAAGGGAGACGGGGATATGATATGCACAAGACTAATCAGTGACTTATTCCACAGCTCTAAGAATAGCATTTGCCTCGGTACATCCCTCTCTGGAGACCAATGGAGCAAGAAGAACCACATAATTTTGGTCTTCGGGATTTAAAGACTTTCTAGAGATGATAAAGCCGCTTCATGAACAGTGGACACTGACTCGAGATTGTGAGAACTGTACAAGCACCAAATGGGTACTGCTCCTCGTATCTCTCAGCATCTACAGTCTCGTAGATTGTCGAATGATACTGTTAGAAGACAAAACTATCATGTTTCCGAGGACCAAAGAAATAAAAAAACAAAGCTCGCTTTTGATACCAATATCTCAAACAATCACCTCGATTCAGCCTCTTTTGATTCCAGATACCTGGTAGTAGAGCAACCTATCCTAGCCCGAATCACCTACACCGCCTACTATGAGTGGTATCGCGCCTCCACGAACTAGATAGTCTTCAATATCACTGGCCCATGGCTGGCCAGAAAGGGGTTGATGCATCTTGTGAGACGTTCTGGGCGATGTCTAACCAAGATCTAGCAGTGGAGTCGAAGTCCATCGTGTACATACAATAAAAGAGGCAAACGTTGTGCTTGAACTGAGATGATGGTTGAGGCTAGCGCGGGGGACTGCCTTATTTTATGTACGATGGGCCCTGGTCTGTGGGCTTGTCCAAATGCTGCGTCACTCTGCGCTGAATCCTGTCGGGTGTGGTCCAGTATCTCACGATATGTCGGTCTTGATGCATGCTCAGCTGCGAATACGTTAGTCCAGAGGGATTACACAAGGCATAAACCTCCCATCATCACCCAGCATTGCGTAATGGAAGGTGAATGGCTCGGGGATGGTATTCCATGCATCCGCCATGTATAGACCGGATATCCATGACCCTCAGAAACGAAAAGTCTTGGTATTCCAGACCACAGCGGCACACTTGCCTGATTTGTGTCTCTGAAGCAGGAACTCGCGCTGCGTTGTGCATCTCAGCCCCCTAGAGGATCGAAATGCTCGCTGCGTCCGCCCCCTGTCTCTTCTCGCGACCATCGATCGTGAAGGCGTGGTTGGCAGCGCCAGCGGATTCGATTGATATGGCCGTGGATCGACTCCAACATTTGCTTGCGATGTGGGATTGATGTATGTGGGTTCCGTTGGGTTGATGGTTGCGAGGCCCATGACGAAAAGGGGTACTGGATGCGAGATACATTTCGATCCTCCAGGGGGCCGAGATGCTTGATTGTTCGGTATCTCGCGACTAACCCTAAACCCAGGCAAGTTTGATACTCTGGAGCTTGGGTATTTTAATGATGATCGGTTTTGAGTCTCCTAGATGTCTCGCCTTGTATGTGAAGAAAAGAAGACCTCCCCTAATTATTCACCTTGTAAACGCGGAGTTGGTGGTGACGATCGAAGGAATATGCCTTGTGCAGTTCCTCAGCTCCGCTGCACCGCTCAGGCGCTCAGGTCTGATATTCCCAGCGAACGGAATTGCAAATGAGACCTTGATCGAAAGGACCCCGGAGATCCACCATCCGCGTGTTCTGGAGGGAGGGGCTTGCTTTGCACCTGCATGAATCCAAAGCCTCGCGCCTTCCTATTCAGTTGCTGGATTGCCTCATCCACACCACTAAATCACGAAGGAGCGTCACTACCCCTGATATTAACACTTGGGCTGACCGTGAGCGGGGATTCGACCACTCTTACCGTACTACTTGGCTTTCGAGAGCACCAAATCTGCCTTGACAAGCCTTTGTACCAATGTCGGGGTCGTTGGATGGGTTCATATCACGTGATAACCCCTTTTCACGCTCGGTTACCCTATTGGTCTTCAAAACCAGATCACTGCTTCAATTGCATATTTGGACAGCCTGAGAAGGCAGTGCCAAGCGAGTGATTCCTGCTAACTTGTAGTTCAAGCCCTTGTATGCATGCTTCCTCAGCTGTCGCTCCTGGAATCGACCTCCGAGGCACTACCACCGTCCGCAAAGAGGAGCCCGGCGGCAATGAACTTCCTTCACTTAAGTGATAATCGAGGTGTTGGCTCAGGGCCCAAATGCTTTGCTCAGCTGTCCTCGTGCTTCGGTTCCCTGGGCTTGAAAGTTGATTTTTTCAAACACGAAATTCTCCACTTGGTAGACGAAGGAGGATATCTGATGCACCTCTTCGTATGACACCGAGGAAGTGACGCATGTGCTCCGCCCAGTGAATCGATTTCTATGCTTTAGTCCCTGATTCAGACTCAAGTTTGCTGGTAAGGCGGATTTCTGGCACTGGAATCCAATTCAAGGCGAATTTGGCTGCTTGACCAACTGTCGGTGATGACTGGGCGCCAAAAGCAACAAGGGGGCTTGCTCCTTCTGCAGCTGAGAATAACTTCATTCTTGGAGTAGGCTTTGCAAATGACCAATAGCGACCCGCGATATCCGCCAGCACTAGTAAGGTGCTGCGACTCTTCTGGATGTGCGGTAGACTCAAGTGGGTAGTCTCAGAAAAGTATTGCCTTGAAGCTGCACATCGATGATGAGGATCACCGATGGTTGGTTGTGTGGGCCTTTAGCGCTGGGTCGTATCTTGGAGGAAGAGGAAAACTCTCTCAGTGGAGTCGACATGGGAGGTAGCCATTGCATGCTGCTCATCTCTTGATTGGCGAACATCCTCTCCAATATGCAAATACGAGAAAGCTCGCTATCTGAGGCGGGAGGGGAATCGAGGAACGCAAGTATATGAGTCTGATCTCCTCCTCCTTCATCATCTCTACCATCATCCTCCGATCTCATTCGTCGACTTGATCAAAGAATTCAATCTCCTCAACGGCTTCCAACCTAAGCCTGATTCTCCACTACAATTGTCCCCCCCCGCAACTCCCCTCCAATTCGCTAGACCGTTGCCGACATGGGATCTGGGGCTTCTCGTGAGGATGTGATCGCTCATACTCGCTGCAAGTCGCACTAGCCTCGATAGGGGACCCGATCCAGGCCCTCTTCGCAGCACGCAACTTAGATCTTATGCTCGAAGGACTCCCAGTATTGTCAGACGTGGTGGGAACCTTGTCGAGTATGATGATAGGATTAGAGGGTGTATCTCATTCACGGCGTACCTCGACTCGGAGATGGCGGACAAGAACCAAGTTAGTGATTTGTTTACCGTGGGATTTATACGAGACTTACATGTTTGGAAGATGCCGTCGATCTCCTGTTCGGATGGTCTAGAGACTTCTTGAATCTATCCAGAGAGACCTCACACAATCGGTCTTGCTCAGCTAACGATACTCAACAGCCTAAAAACACACGTTTAGAGCCTATTATGTTGAAGTATTGCCGAACGGATCGAGCGCTGTCGTGGATGTTATGGTGTTGAAGCGGGAGATGAGCTTCCGGACAACACACCCTAGTGGCATGCACATCAATATCGTCTAGAATGCTTCTATTTTTAACTTGCGATTGCGCCTATTCAAGCTAAGGAACGAAGAAAGCTTCTTCTGGAAGGCGCCATTTCCAACCTGCTTGCTCAAGGCCACAACGTTCCCAAGGCCCCAGTGGGCGTGGGAATACTGACCTTACGCCCCCTACGGCCTCAAGAACATGCTCCCAAGGCCACAGCAGTCTCAAGGCCCCAATGGGCGTGGGAGTGCTGGCCTCACGCCCACTGCGGCCTCAAGAATTTTGTGATCCAAAAGAGGCACCTCAGCCAGTTCCGGCCGCCACCCCAGTGATTCTAGGATCCTATATGCTTCCAGGAGTAGCAGGGCTCCTAGAATACTCTGGTGATGACAATACTGAAGCTATTCCAAAAGTTCTCATGTTTGTGCGAGTCCACATGTCGTATTGGTGGCTGAAGAGATTCTGTCATCTTCAGTCTGTATTCATTGGTGTCACACCGGTCAGCTCTGCTCTAGAAATAGCAAAAAAATTCAGTTATCTTCAGTATGTAACCATTGATGTTACAGCGTCAGATCTGCCTTAAAATTTGGAAAGAAGATTCAGTCATCTTCAGTCTATAACCATTAATGTCAACTGTGACATTTTATTGCCTAGTGAGACTTCGTTCTTCTCTCCCGCAGTTGAACGCTGTCCGAAATTATGAAGGTGAACTCGAAGGCAAAAGTATGCAGCTCCGATATCATATATTGAGAAGAGGTGAAATGTACACGGGTTGTATTCTTCATTGGATTATTGGAGGATACCACGAAAGGAGCTTGAGAACTATTGCATTGAATAGCCTATAACACCTTCGGAGGAATATTCTAAGCCTCTTTGAAGCATGGAGAAGGTACGATCTCAATAGCGCTCGACGAAAGGCGTAACAAATAATTTTCGGAGAAAGAAAATCACTTTTTTTAGAGAAGGCAGACGAGCTAAGGAGCGAGTTTGGCTGTGACATTTACGTTTTGGGACGGAGAAACGGAAAACTTCTTAATTACACATCTAAAGGATCATCTAGAGATGGACCTTCTTGGCCACTCAGCTTGACAGAACTTGTGAGTAGCGTTCTTTTGATCCAAGGCCTATAATGTGAAAAAAAATTTAGGATCAAAGTTATCCTAAGCCAGAGAGATATACACCGGCTAGCTTCTTCAAACGAGGCACCAAATCTCTGCTCCATGAAGGCCGGAAGGGACGAGATAATCCTATGGCGAGAATTGAAGACTTTCAGACTGTAGATTAAACGGGATATACAGTGTTATCCAGCTACCCAAAAAATTAAACTAAAAGAATTCGCCATTCTTGATCATATCTTCTTCCCAACCGATGCAATCCCGAGCCGTGTCATTGCCCCAGTTGTCATAGTCATCGTCTTGCTCTTCCTCATCGAGAAAAATCTCGAGGTCATCGTTGGGTGCTGGAACCCAGTCATCATTCTCATCTAAAACATATTCACCTGCCAATGCTTCCATCAAGATATAATCATTCCAAGACTCTATTTCTTCTTCGATAGTCTGATCATTCCACCCAGCGTGACCAAAATTATTCATGATAATTAATTATAATCATGATTATTTGATTTGATTTGATTTGAATATGATTCACGAAATTACAATTATTCATGATTAAGATAATCTTGAATATTCATGAATATTCATGAACATCACGTGATAATAAGCTAAGCTTAAACAAGCTAAAGACCTACTTTAGCGAGGCTACTAGCTTAGGATTCCTTACTGCCTAAGGCTCAAAACTTGCTCGCCACGTGCTCGCCGGCCTCTTTTATCACCTTTACTATTATATTCAAGCTTAGATACTCAATTTAAGTTTCCTACTATTACATGCTTATATCTTTTAGAAAGTATTATATCAATATATAAATTTTAGTATAATATATAGAGTTTCACGTGATATTCAAAATAATTAATTATATTCATGAATATTAGATTTGATTTAATTTGAATATGAATAAGTAAGAAAAAATTTGATTTGAATATGATTAAGACCCGTTAATCTAATTAAATCAAATCATTTTTTACGCTGATTCCACCCAAGAGCATTGCCCTCTGATTTCCCATCATAACCCAGACTCCGCGACAGCTTAATCCGATCCTTTGTCGTTTCGCGGACGTGGATCCGCCAAAATGCCTCTCCGGGTTGGCGCAACTTGGTATTGTAAACGGCATACAAACCCGGTAATAACTCAACATTTTGCTTGCAATATTGAGAGATTTCGGGTTTCAAGGGACGTTCATTGAAAACTTCACAGTGCCCACCCTTCTCAGGGGTAAATAGCCGATGGCCACGCTCTTTAGTGAGCCGCCATTCTGTCTTCGTTGCCGCAGAAATTGGACTCTCTTTCTCGATGCACTTCGCTAGGCTGGATACAAACTCTCGTGAACCTGTCCGATATGCGAGCTCCATGAGCTGAAGGTCTTTAATACCGTCAACAGAAATCTGAAAGAGACTGAACAAGGCATCTGAATCGCTACGGATATCAAAAACGACTTTAGGGATGACTGAGCATTCTAGGATAGCTTTCAGCGAGGTTCCACTATTATTGGTGGTCGAGAAGGCGGCCCTCCCGAGGCTATGGATGTCGATGAGGTAAGTCTTTTGGGTGGGAGCGATATGGAGGGAGAGAATCGATATTGAGCCATGACGGCCTAGGTCAATTCCTTCCAGGTCGATATACAGCGAGGGAGGGTCAACTGTTGTTAAGAATAGTGGATAAAACAGTGGTTTTAGTGATGGGTGCAGAGGGTTATGATGATATTCAGGTTGGTAAGTTATACAGTACGAGCGGGGTAACCATATAAGTGCCTGAGCTGACTCAGCACCAGTAACAGACCATAAATCTTAACACGCCCCCTGCTGAGAAGCTCTTTTTATATATAGTGGTCCTGTACTGACTGACAATTTGAAATTTTCACGTGACAAATTGCCTTCTTTGCATCGCCCTGAACTGCAGACGACGACAAGAACCCTAATGCTTAACTTCTCAGGCATTTCAGTTTAATAGAGCCTTTCTGAGCCTTATTAAATCCTGTAACCTAATTACGCTAGTAGCGTAAAAGGCAGTGCTTACTTCTCTTAGTAGGAGTTCAGCTATCGTACAAAGCGTATTTCAGTATTTTATAATATAATTAAAAAGTACTTTTATAATTTTTCTTTTACTTTTATAGCTTTTAATTCGTACTTAAACTTATTATATATTTATAAACCTCGTATTTATCGATTAGTATTTATTTCGTAAGAATATTTACTATTTAATTTATACTTATAATATACTATACTCGTAGTTACTTTTTAGTAATTATATCGTTTCGTATAAAAAAATATTATACTTTTATATATTTTACTTTATTATAAAACTTTATTTAAAAAGTAAAGTCGATTATATTGAAATTATTATAATAAAGTATAAAAAGTTCGATAAATAGTTTTTCTATTATTTTTTTCTAAAACTTTTCTATTTAAACTACTTTTTTAAAATCTTCGTTTATAATTATAATTTTAACTTTTATTA
Organism: Mollisiaceae sp. DMI_Dod_QoI; assembly: GCA_009613015.1. Taxonomy (NCBI): domain Eukaryota; kingdom Fungi; phylum Ascomycota; class Leotiomycetes; order Helotiales; family Mollisiaceae; species Mollisiaceae sp. DMI_Dod_QoI. The sequence goes on along the minus strand of VXCB01000273.1, from coordinate 410 downwards.
TACTTTAAAAAATATTATATTATTATTATATAATTTATAAAACTACTTTATTATATAGTATTATAATTTAACTTTAAAATAATACTCGATTAATTTTAATTACTTAAATTATATTTATATATAATAAAGTAGTTTTATAAATTATATAATAATAATATAATATTTTTTAAAGTATAATAAAAAAAAGTATTATTTTAAAGAAAATAATATTATATTATTTATATAAATTATAAATTCTACGATTTATTTAACTAATTATATAAAATTAAATATTTCTTATATAATTAATTAGTTTACTAAATTTATATCGAAATCGTATATAAAGTATTTTAAATTCGTAAAGTAATTATTATATTATTTATTAAAAATAAAAAAAATAAAAATTATATTTAAAGATTTTTTAAATAAAA
>VXCB01000272.1:0-21171 GCA_009613015.1 Mollisiaceae sp. DMI_Dod_QoI | reverse complement strand
AAGCTTTTAAAAAGATTAATTTCTTAAATAAAATTAATAAATAAAATTAAAAAATAATAATAAAATAATAATAAAAAAGAAAATAATAAAATTTATATATTAATATTTTTTAATTCGAATTCTCTCGTTATTATAAATTAAAAACTTATTATTTATTTTTAAATTATATTTTTAAATTTATTCGTTATTTTTATAATATATATAATTAATATTTTAAATTAATATATTAATAATCGAAAATAATATCGATTTTATAAAAATAAAATATAAAAATATTATATTAATATATATAAATAAATTTGGTTTTTTTAATATAATAATTAATAAAAATAATAAATATATTTTAATTAAATTTTATTTTATATTAAAAAATAAAAAATGTAAAGTGAAAATCCTACTACGCTCGCATCGTCGGCTACCGGCCTCGACTTCGATTTTTGCTCGCCACTACTATTCTAAGAAAGTAATCTTGCTACTTTAGTATATAAAAAGATTCCTAATACTTACTTTATCTTTAACAAGTCGGGGTTAAAGAAGGAGGCGGGCCAGTATATTGCTAAGACGTGGTAGGCGCTGACTAGGAGCATCGACCAAAGGGAGGTACGGACCGAAAGAAGGTGTACTGAACGAAGGTGCCCCGTCTCCCGCTATTAAGATCTCTTAGTACAAATGTTACTATTATTTGTTGCATATCGTCTTCCGCTGTCAAGATCTTTTAGTACAAATGTTACCATTATTTGTTGCATATCGTCTCCCGCTGTCAAGATCTCTTAGTACTCGGGCGGGTTTTTAGTATTGTCGGTGCGGGCCCAGCCGCACCGCAAATGTCACTATTATTTGTTGCATATCGTCTCCCGCTGCAACGTGCGCGATGCGGATGGTTGGGCGAGGTGCAGGTGAGCTCGAGTCCAACGACCTTTGACCTTGAAGCCAATTTTGTTCCTGTCGAGCCACGGCGAGTTTCCGAGGTCCAGCCGAGCGGCGGACAGGTGGCTGTGGCTGTGGCTGTGGCTGTGGCTGTGGGCTCGCAGGCAGAAATGGAGTGCCAAATATGAAGAGTGAAAGAGGGATGATTGCATTGTAGCTAAGATCTAACTACTTAAGAACAAGTGGGTCCTTGCTATGGTCACACCTTCCGCCCATTTCAACTCCCTTTCGTGAGAGCCGTGCCCTCACGGCTACCGGGCCAGACCAACTAATAATGCCAGGAGCAAGGAAAGCTAATGCATCTATGTAATTATTTCTCAAAACTCCGCAGTATCTTGGGCTGCGTTGCCCCTGTCGCGAACATGAAACTCCGCAGTGTTTAGGGCTGCGTTGCCCCGGTGACCATCCTGTTGTTCTCACAACCTCTCCTGCATCTATTCTTCCTCGGAGTCCAATTCGTATCTGCCATCCTCCCGCTTCAGCCATCCAGGTGGAGGGTTGACATAGCGTTGCCTCGGAAGACCAAGCGTCCTGGGTTCCTTGCTGATGAAGTGACCACTAGAGTTTATCAGGTACCCAGGTGGGGTCGCATAACTGGGCTTCTCTCTTGGGGTAGTAGTACTCGGGTGGGAGCTCGATTGAGCATCGGGACTAGAGGTAGATTGAGAAGATGACATCTTTGGGGTGGCCAAGGTGTGTTCGTATGAATTATATTGTTGAAAGTTGGGTTGAAAGACAGTAGAAGCCTGGGGGGGTGGCGTATGCTGAAGTGCTGCAGGATCAGCTTCGATAGTGTTGCGGAGTCGCACCGAATCTTCGCACTCTCGGAGTGCAGGCGCTAAAGCGGACAAGGGATCGGGGATGCTTTCACGATCTTCCCAAGTTGAGAGCAGAAAATCGTCCCCACGACGTTGCTGAACATAGTCTCGAACCTTGGAAAGTTGCTTCTTGTTTATTATAGCGGGTATTTGATCGTAGCGATATTGTTCCCGTGCTTCCTCGAACCCAAGAAATAGCCACCTGGCTGCCCTGAACTGATCTGGCCATCTATCGTTCTGAGCCTTTTTGGCTATTCTGAGCATCTCATCCCGCGGTCTTTCAGCTAGCAGGCCCTCATAGAGCATGCGGAGGTCGTCCAACATAGCATTTCCTAGCAGAGCCACATGCCTGCCAGCTCGATATGCTTCCTCGAGGAAGCTGGACATCTCCTCTAGGGAGGGACGGTTAACCTGATTAAGATCTGGTGACGGTGGAGCGATCACTTTCAGTTGTCGCTGCTTTTCCTCTATCTCGGCTCCGATCTGGTACTGGGTCTTCGATGGTAGCTTCTTGGTTTCGTCTTTTCGGGAGCGTTTTGGGGGTTGATGAGTAGCCTCGCCGCCTCCAGTAGCATTAGTTCGGGCGCGCTTCTTTGAGTGTGCACCCCCATCGTGTGCTCCGGTCCCCGGAATGTCAAATAAGGGGAGCGTTGCTGACGGGTTTTGTGAAGCTGATGCTGTCATTGATTCTGCTCCAGAAGCTCTGCCCATACGGTAACGATCCAAAGCAGCCTTGGCCTCAGCATTCCTACGATCAACAAACATCGATGCTAGGCCTCTATGCTTGATTGGGTCACCAAGTTCTGCCCAAAACTGAGTGAATAGGTCGCGTTTAGGCACATTGCCAGATGCCAGGGCACTCTTGAGTCGGCGATATGCTGGGTACGCAGAGGGCCTCCTGTGGTCTCCGGCTGCGCTGCTGCCATCTCCATCTGGTTGCGCAACCTCTTGCGTCTTTGAGGAACTCATTTTAATGAGGTACGAGTGGGGAATAATGGTGTTGTGAAGGGTAGAGTGGGATATCTTTTTAATAAGCGTAGGTTGTAGTGAAGAGAAAGAGAGTACGTGGAAAGGTAAGTCGTAGGGTATAAGAGCAATTTGCCGAGCTCGGCCTAGCTTGGAAGCTGCTCAACAAATACGTCAAGAAGAGCTTCTAGCTGAGTTGTTACGTGCTCACGAAGTGGTAGATCAAGAGGGGATTGACCCATTTGACCTCGATTTAAGAGCGGAAGACCACATGCTCCATGAGTCTCGTAGGGACAACTCATTAACTAATAATTATTCTAGTAAGGCAACCTCTTCTAAAACTAAGAGAAAGGGAGGAGAGCCTTCTCCTAGCAAGCCGAATACTACAGGAACAGTAGTTCGGGCTCCCAAAAAGAAGAAATAAACGTAGCAATACGTGCTCCTAGGCATAGTTGCGCAGCGTCCAAACTCTTTAAAATGGGTTTAGAGGGACCGAGATAGTAAAGGGACATAAGCACATGTAAATGACCCCGCCAGGCTGGTCTGAGTTTCTTCTTTGCAGACTTCGGGTCATAGAGCATCACTAGTTGTCCAGGCACAAAGGACTGCTCGCGAACGCCCCGATCGTACCTTTGCTTCTTCAGTTCCCGAAAGCAAAAGCAGAGAGGTAGCAAGGTATTTTATCGTTCCCTGCGTAGGTCACCAGAAATGGAGTGCCAAATATGAAGAGTGAAAGAGGGATGGTTGCATTGTAGCTAAGATCTAACTACTGTGGCTGTGGCTGTGGCTGTGGTGGCTGTGGGCTCGCACGCCGCCACGCTCCACCTTAGCAACGTGCGGTCATCAGCCTTGAACTCGAGAGGATAGCCACAGCCTCAATAGCCTCAACTTTCAAGCTTGGAAGCTCCCGCTCCAGCTCCCACTCAAGCGCAAGCTCGCCTTACCATCAAGATTCGTGCGCTATTGTGCAGAGAACTGCACCGCAGTGCTCCATCTCCCTGCTCCAATGTTACAATGGGCGGACTGCTAAGTTTTCTCTTCGTGTATGTTCTTGGCGGGCTCACATTCATTCCGTTGCTCATTGTAGCTGCTCTTGTACACGCTTACCTCACATTTCCCACCTACGACGATACAGCCTATCGAGACCACAAATCCGAGTCGATTGTACATCCCGGAGACGATGTCGATGCTATCAAGCGTGCACGGCAGACACTCGGAGAAAAATACCAGTCGCGAGACGGCCATGAATCCGAGGTGTTCGCTGGCTGGTTTGCCGTGAGTAGAGAATACACAGAACGGGGCCTGAATGGCAAACCACCCGAGAGAATTACACCCATAGGCTCTACGACCGTCTCTGCGCCAAGTCCAAGCGTATATCAGAGCATGTACAGGAGTATCTTCGAGAGAAAGCCATCCAACAGCCCCATCGATAACAAAAGCAATGGCAAGCCGCCAAAGAGAGGAAACAATGTCTTTTATGTCGTTCTGAGGTGAGATACGCAATCCAGTTCTCTGCATGTAAAGTAAATGCTGACATTCTGCAGACATGGGCACCTGATGCTCTTTGACGACGATGAGCAAATCGAAGTCCGACATGTTGTGAGTTTGGCGCATCATAAGGTTTCCATATATTCGGGAGGAGATGAGACGCCCGAAGGAGAGCTATTCATAAAGCGTAACTCTCTCTGTTTATCACGGAGGACGGACGCCGGGGAGTTGACGCCGGACGGGAAAGCTTCGAAACCATTCTTCTTCTTCTCGGAAAACTGTTCGGAGAAGGAGGACTTCTACTTCGCTCTGCTACGAAACCAGGAGAGGAAACTCGAGGCAGTGTACAATCCACCAGTACCCCTGTACTACGATGTGAAAGACATAATAACATTGGTGCAAAAGCTACATTCGTCGGAGGAGCAGCTACAGACACGGTGGATGAATGCGGTCATAGGAAGGATATTTCTCGCACTATACAAGACATCAGAGGTGGAGAACTTCATAAGGGCCAAGATTACAAAGAAGATCTCAAGAGTGAAGACACCTGCCTTCCTCTCCAAGATTTCGTTGAGAAATATTGACATGGGAGAGGCCGCCCCTGTGTTCACCAATCCACGGCTAAAAGATCTAACAGTGGACGGAGAATTAGTCGTAGAGGCTGACATTCGATATTCTGGAAATTTCCGACTGGAGGTCGCAACGACAGCTCGTATTGATCTTGGCTCACGATTCAAAGCCAGAGAGGTCAATCTTTTGTTGGCCGTGGTTGTTAAGAGAGTGGAAGGCCATGTTATGATTCGCATCAAGCCCCCACCCTCTAATCGAATTTGGTTTACCTTTTCAACGATGCCAAAAATTGACATGACAATAGAGCCAATTATCAGCGCAAGGCAGATTACCTACACTCTCATTCTACGCCAAATTGAGAACCGTATCAAGGAGGTGGTAGCAGAGAGCCTTGTGGTCCCTAATTGGGATGATGTTCCGTTTTATAATACCGAGCATAAGGCGTGGAGAGGAGGTACTTGGGTCGACGAGAGCAGAACACAGCAGCCTCTAGATCCTGAAACTGCGGCAGCTCAAAACGGGGACGTCGATGAGGTGGAGCATTTGGATGCGGAGAATGAGGAAGTAATAATGGACCTACCACAAGTTGAAAAGAGCATCACAGCGCCGCTCATCGATGCTACACCATCCAATACGGCCTATTTTCGCAAGGGTGCTAAATCGACCATCAATCTAGTTAACTCGAAGTCTTCTGCTTTGTCGATAAGCGTAGAGACTGGGTCACCTGCGGCGGAGAAACCAAGAGCTTTGAGGTCGGGCTCTTTCGCAAGTGCATCGTCTCCTATCGTCAGCACCGATGTCACGAATGCGGACGCCTTCAAAAGTTCGACTCCACCAGAACACAACCATGCAATGGCTGCGATCTCAGCTCTATCTCAGACTGCTTCACCTGCCTCGACACCCGTAGGCTCACCTTCAGTTCCCTCAAGGATGGAGAAGCTTGGTAGCCAATCATCGACATCTTCCAGAGGGTCGGCTCATACAGAAACCGAGAAAGATACACAAGATGAATTAACGCCCCAAGCTTCCATGAACCGTACGGAAATCATCATGAACTCGGAGGCAAGCCCCTATCCTCCAAGTCCTGGAAGCATGAGCAATGCCTCCTTTAGATCTGAAGCCCCCTCTATGCAAACTTTTGGTTCTCTTGGCCACGATCCTAGGCGGGAGAATTCTTCATCGTCGTCAGGGAAATCTGTCGCATCTGAGAACAAGCGGCTGTCTCTAGCAGCCGTTAGTAATGCGGCTGCAACGGCTAAGAAATGGGGGTGGAATGCGCTGCAGCGACATGCCGAACAAAAGTCTGAAGGAACAGCCGAAGACTTGCCATCACGGCCTCTTGTTATGGGACGCGGACAACCCCTGCCACCACCTGGCGTGCCTCTCCCCCGCCCTCCAAAAGCAGCGCCTATGGCTGTCCCAAGACGAAAGCCGATACCTCCTCCGAAGCTGCCCACCAAATCCAAGGACTCCACGAGTGTTAATAGCTCAGCGGCACAGCCTCCCGAACACACACCGCCTCCACTTCCCAAAAGGCGAAGCCGCGAGGAGGAGAAATTCCGCGAAGAACCCACAGACGACAGTCTACTTGTCGTGGCCGCTCCATCTGGAGATTCGGAGCCCACTACTCCGATGAGCGAACATACACCTAGCTACCTCCCTCCGTGGGTCGACGATGTAGACGAAAATGAAAATGATGTTGACACCAAATCTCTTCCAACACCTGCACCCAAGCCCACATCCGAGCCCGAGCCAATCCCTCCTCGGCTTCCAAAGAGACGGGCCCCTTACCGTGTAATGTCTACTAGCCCCGAGGAGGATGGTCACAAGCTACCTTCGGTGAGAAACACCCAAACCATATGTTCTTGTATTCAACTTTATTATGTCTTGCAACCCCTCTACCTCAAGGTTTCACTGGCTGACAAACGTTTATACATAGTGGATGGCAGCGCAAGAGGAAGAAGCACGGGCGAGGAGTGCTTTCGTCGACGAGGATAGCGGGCTATAATACAGGACGAACAAGCATAGGGCTTGCACATGAAAGTAACGGAATTGTGGCATGAGTCGAACTTGGAGTAGAGGAAACAGATACATATGGTTATTACAAATGGGACTGGACTGGGAAACGGCGCTGGTTGAAAGCATCATATCTGGAGTTATAGAGTGTTCGGAAGGAAGTATATTGGTTCTTCGGAAAGGCGTACCCTAGACCTTGGAGACTGTACAGTACAGGAACATCAGAGATCAAATTCTGCGCGGATTGCATTTCCTGTTAACTGAATGATTCAATGGCACTCGTCGACTCTTCCAGTCGGCTTCAATTATTGCCATTGACAGAGAGTAGTAAGTCACCGTGCCGCAAGACTTCATCTGTCGTCTCAGCAAACCCATCAACCACGAGCCGGCTGGAGCATGATCAGGGCAACATAGTGCTAGTTAGACTCGGTGAATGCATCCCAAAATAACCATTGATTTCATATGTTCTTCTTCTTCCTCCATCGACCAAATCCTTTTCTTCTTGTGTTGGAGCCTACAGCAAACTTTTGCGCAACCACTTATTCTGAATTTCTGACAGCCTAGCGAGCAAGGCTACACATTACGCAGCTCCCCCGCTAGTGTGCAGACGAACGAGGCCGACCGCAGCAGGACGTCGATAACGCCCAACGCCCAACGCACTTAACACTTACCTTTGAACCTCTGTACCTCTGTACATTCTTTTTGCATTTGATTTCCCGCGCTTGTTTACTTGCGTCAGTGGTGCGCAGAGCAGGATGGCTCTCTCCTACGCGCCTGGCAGGCATATTGATCATACCAAGTGCGCTTGCCTGCTGCTCTTTTGTTCCTCAAGCTCCAACCCCGACCCTATTGCGTTCCTCTTGCTAATCTCGATTCTTTGTAGGTCTGAAGCCGAACTTGCGATTAATATCCGAAAAGCAACGAGCATCGAAGAGACTGCCCCAAAACGCAAACATGTTCGGAGCTGTATTGTCTATACATGGGACCACAAGTCCTCGGGGGCCTTCTGGGCCGGAATGAAAGTGTAAGCAGACCTTTCACTACTTCAATGTATATGGTTTACCCTATCCCGAGATGCCGGTCTTTGGGAGGTACTTAAATAGCTACGGGTTACAGCTGCTGACATTTGATGTGCACCATACAGGCAACCTATTCTTGCTGATGAGGTTCAAACTTTTAAAGCTCTGATCACAGTTCATAAAGTCCTCCAAGAAGGCCATCCATCGACTCTGCGAGAGGCGATGGCAAATCGGAACTGGATTGACAGTCTGAACAGAGGGATGGCTGGTGAGGGACTGCGAGGGTACGGACCGCTGATCAAGGAATACGTAAACTTCTTATTGGCGAAACTATCCTTCCATACTCAGCACCCAGACTTCAATGGCACATTCGAATACGAGGAATACATTAGCCTGAAAGGAATCAATGATCCCAACGAGGGCTATGAAACCATTTCGGATTTGATGGCGCTGCAGGACAGGATAGAGCAGTTCCAGAAGTTGATTTTCGCCCATTTTCGCAGCGGTGGCAATAATGAGTGCAGAATATCGGCCTTGGTGCCCTTGGTGCAGGAGAGCTACGGCATTTACAAGTTCATCACCAGCATGCTACGAGCTATGCATACGAGTAGGTTCGCAGTGTCAAGACACAGAGAATGTCCTCTAATCTCTGATAGCAACGGGTGACGACGATGCATTAGAACCTCTGAGAGGAAGATATGACGCCCAGCACTACCGCCTTGTGAAATTCTACTACGAATGCTCCAATCTTCGATATCTGACGAGCTTGATTACCGTTCCAAAACTTCCCCAAGACCCACCAAATCTCCTTTCGGAAGACGATGCTGCTCCCCGTCTACCAGAACGTCCAAGACAAGAGATTGAGAGACAGATCACCCCTCCGCCAGCCCCAAAACCAGATGAGCCAGATGATATTGGCGAGTTCTGGAAGAGCGAACAAGCCCGTCAAAATAGAGAGTACGAGGAGCAACAGCGAGTATTGGAAGAACGACAGGCACAGCAGCTTTATGCCCAGCAACAAGCGGCTCTTCAGGCACAACGTGATTTTGAGGAGCAGCAGCGACAACTAGCTGAGCAACAGCGGAGGGACCAGGAAGCTTTGTTAGCTCAGCAATTCCAACAACAGACTCAAGGACGAATGGCACAATTAGAGCAAGAGAATTTTGATGCGAGAGCGCAGTATGCTAGAGATCAGTTAATGCTCCAGCAATATGACCAGAAAATCAAGGCTCTGGAGGGCGAACTTGCACAACTGCAGAACAGCTATGGCCAGCAAATTGGCAGCAAGGACGATCAGATTCGAGCCCTTCAAGAACAAGTGAACACCTGGCGAACCAAGTATGAAGCTCTGGCGAAATTGTATTCCCAATTGCGTCACGAGCATTTAGATCTATTGCAGAAGTTCAAGAGTGTCCAACTGAAGGCTGCCTCTGCCCAAGAAGCTATCGACAAGCGAGAAAAGCTCGAGAGAGAGATCAAGACGAAAAACCTCGAGCTAGCTGACATGATCCGAGAAAGAGACAGAGCTCTGCATGAGAAGGATCGTCTCACGGGTGGCAATCGTGAGGAAGTCGAGAAGCTTAAGCGGGAGTTGAGAATGGCCTTAGACCGAGCTGACAATCTCGAGAGGAGCAAAGGCAATGAGCTCTCATCGATGCTCTCCAAGTACAACCGAGAGATGGCGGATCTGGAGGAAGCTTTGCGGAAGAAGTCGCGTGCGCTCGAGGATGTCCATGCAAAGTACAGTGAGGGTGGCTCAGATGCTGAACGGCTCTTGAGAGAGAAAGAGGAAGAGCTCGAGGTGTACAAGCAAAGCTTAGATGACACCCTGATCAAGCTCAACGAATTGGAATTATCGAAGGGCGCAACCGATATGGCTTTGGACGGAGAGATAGACGCTATGCTACTCTCGAATATCGGCAAAATCAACGACATCATCGATTCTGTTCTTCAAAGTGGAGTTCAACGTGTGGATGATGCTCTTTATGAGCTCGACTCTTCCATGCAAGCTGGTAACCAGAACGCTACACCATCATATGTTCTCTCGCAAATTGAGAAAGCCTCTTCGAGTGCTATGGAATTTGCAACATCGTTCAACAACTTCATCGCTGATGGACCTAACAGCAGCCATGCAGAAATCATACGCACGATCAATGTCTTTGCTAGCTCAATCGCAGATGTCCTGAGCAATACGAAGGGTCTCACGAGACTTGCTACAGATGACAAGAAGGCAGATCAGCTTGTAAATGGCGCTCGTCAATCCGCGCTGTCAACCGTCAAATTTTTCCGAGGCCTTCAGAGCTTCAGACTCGATGGCATGGATCCTATGCAAAAGACAGATGTTGTGATCAACAGCAACAACGAAGTCTTGATGAATCTACAGAAGCTTAGCAAGCTTGCTGACTCCTTTGCACCGAACAGTGGCAAGCTAGCCGCCAATAAGGGAGATCTAGGTGATCTTGTTGATAGCGAGTTGAACAAGGCGGCCGATGCTATCAACGCTGCTGCTGAACGTCTGGCCAAGCTTAGGTCGAAACCCAAAGATGGCTACTCGACATATGAACTCCGCATTCACGATTCTATCCTCGATGCTGCTATAGCTGTCACCAATGCCATTGCCAGATTAATCAAGGCAGCAACCGTGACGCAACAAGAGATTGTGCAGGCTGGTAAGGGCACATCGTCGAAGAGCAATTTCTACAAGAAGAACAATCGCTGGACCGAGGGACTCATCTCAGCAGCCAAAGCCGTGGCGTCTTCGACCAATACTTTGATCGAAACTGCAGATGGAGTCCTCTCGGGTCGAAACAGCCCAGAACAGCTGATCGTCGCGTCGAATGATGTTGCTGCCTCTACTGCACAGCTTGTGGCTGCAAGTAGGGTGAAGGCAGGCTTCATGAGCAAGAGTCAAGAGTCATTGGAGCAAGCAAGTAAGGCAGTAGGTGCCGCATGCAGAGCACTTGTTAGACAGGTTCAGAACATGATCAAAGATCGGGATGCCGAGGAGGATAAGGTTGATTACGAGAAGTTGGGTGCTCATGAGTTCAAGGTCAGAGAGATGGAGCAACAGGTTGGTTTCTCCCTCCCAGGTAATGGATGGCGTGCTAATCCCCACATCTCTAGGTTGAGATTCTACAGCTGGAGAATAATTTGGCAGCAGCAAGACAGAGATTAGGTGAGATGAGGAAGGTATCATATCAAGAGTAGATAGGGTAGTGGTTATCGATTGAGAAATGGAGAATTTGAGTTTACTGTGTCAATGATGAGCAAAAGAATGCGCAACGCAAAAGAACTTCGGAGATGTGATCTCGATGACTCGTAGTATTACCAAGTCTTGTCGAACGGGTGATGATTGACACAGGGTTCAGGGCCTTCAGAACACTCTGCGCCTTTTGGTGTCATGGGTACAGGAGTTATCATAACATCGTAAAGTCAACATGCTCGACGACTAATAAGCGATTTGTGTCATCAAGTCACGTGAAGACTGTAACAAACGTTCTTTAGCAAATGTCTAGCTACAATATTTCATGCGGCAGTACCGAAAACCGAAAACCGAAAACTCATTTGCGTATTAGAAATCATATGCTCTCCATGTCCTATCGATTGATTACCAGCAGTGTCGAGGCCTATTTGAAACTCGGCATGTGTGTCTGATTCCACGACGGAAGTTCCAATGCACTTAGCAAGCGCTCGAAATCAGCGCTGCCTTCGGCTGGATGGTAAACTTCCAACATGCTCCCAGTCCATTGAAGAGGTCCAACTTCTTCTTGGTTGTTGTGAAGTGTCGCCTGAGTTCTGGTTCCGGACACGAAGCCATCTGGCTTGATTGGGACTGGGACGAGTGCGAGAGACGGATTCAGCATTGCCGAAGGGGAAGGTGCAGGTGCAGGTGCAGGTGCAGCTCGGACCAGCGTTATCGGGCCCGAAACCAAAAGTCCCCGTCCCAACATCTCGACCTTCTTCAACGAACCGTGATCCCTCTTCCTCCTCCGATGGGCCTTTTTCAGACTCGTGAACGATGTCCGCGATATATATCCCACCCCCGCGCAGAACTCAACCACGTCGTCAACCGTCATGGCAGAATAGAGGATCTCGCGATCGAACGTCCCCAGTTCCGGGTCCGGGATCTGCGCCCAGGCGAGCGTGCCGGAGTTGGTGAGGGAACAGGTCCAGTTGAGTCGACGCAGGTAGGTCTCGTGATCCACGATTCCCATGGCGGGACAGACGAGCGCGAGGAATGAGGACAGGGGGGCGTTCTGCTTGCCTACTGAGTCGCGCATGAGGCTGTATGCGGCGGCGATGAGGGCCCATTTTGCTTTGAAGGGGTCGCGATGCCAGAGGATGGTGAGGTGGCGGGATGCTTCTGACTGGGGTAGGTTGGGGAAGATAGGTTTGTAGTAGGCTAGAGGTTGGTAAGCAGGGATAGATATAAGGGTGAGGGGGAGGGATGAGGGGATATCGGCTGGTAAGCATAGATAGAAGCATGAGGGTGAGGGATGATAGGATATCGGCTGGTAAGCAGGGATAGATATCAGCATGAGGGATGATAGGATACAAGCATGAGGGATCACGCCTGCCGATGCGCAAAGTCGCCGCAGTTTGACCCACATCGGTACCCATAGATAGAAGCATGAGGGATGATAGTGATAGGATACTAGGATACCTACTTCTGAACGCCATCCAGGAATTCAACGCTTTGGGGGGAGCGAAACCGCGTCCCTGTAGATGAGGACAACTGTACTTGATATACTCCCGGGACATTGGATCCACAAATGCATGCACATGTAATGGAAATACTTTTCGCAGGAGAAGAGTGGACCTCGATTAATACTGTCGTAAAGGCAAAGAAATCGGGTCATCTTGAGAGGGACCCCTTTGTATAGAAATGAAAGGATGGAAACCACAAAGAACAGATATTTCTAAAACAATACTAGTACCATTCCCTTGCAATTATAGCCCGCTCGATAGTTACCTGGAATGCGGGACTGCCGGGCATAACGGATGCGGGTTCGCCGGTCCATTTGTCGCGAGTTCCATAGTAGTGATCATTCGAGACATCATTTGCGCTTCTATGATGGAAGCGTTGTCTCGGGAGTCTCCATTACCAGTGCGGATTCCTAGAGGGGTCTCTCTTTTTCTTCTAGCGGCCCAGTCCGTCTACAGTATATCTGAAAATGAGAAACCAAAGTTTCCGAATGATGTTTGAAACACCTCTACGCTGTTCGCTTTCTGGCTTGTGCTTTCCCTGCATCATATTAGCCACAACGCTTACTTCAAAATGGTCGAACTAATTTGCCCCGCATAATATTCAGGGGGTAGATAACTTTATTTCGACCTCGACTCAGGTGCATGCGACAACCTACAGTGCTAAAACTAATTTCAGCACAAGTTCGGCCACTTATCAAGTGCATTTGTGAAGAGAACGAGAACTAAGTAGACCTATCATCCGTCAAAATAGCAAGGAATTCATCATATTCAGGATACATTGTGTTATATGTTCTGAATTACCTTGACTTTTTTTGCCCAAGGGAATCGGTACTGTAGAGCGGACCGCGCCAGCCATGCTATTGCATTGGGCCCCATGAATTAGCAATTCTTGAAGTTCCGCGCTCTTTGTACTTTGCAAGATGTGCTCTTGCAAAAGACCTTGCGTGTCAACAGTTATGGGTAGCTATCGCTCGCGCCTTCAACAATTCAAAAGACAAGAAAGGAGCACTGAGGTTGAGGGACTCTGTAGCATCGCCAGGCACACTAGCCTAGCAGTCTTTTGTGACAGGATTCATAGGTGTTGGGCCCCAAAATACTCCTTATACGAACTGCTTTCCAGAGTTTATTCTCTGAGCTCATCCTAGTGCATTCAAAGGCATGTTCGTGTCAGCATTTGCTTTTCTGTCTTTTCTGTTGCACATTGAGCGTTGAGATGGCCGATGTAAGGCCTAAGCATTTAGCTGTCGCTAGCGCTGCAGCGTAAGTTCCTCCCCCAGGGCTGTTTACTGTTCTTCAATGGATGGGTAGAGAGTTATCTCTAGCGATCAATCGCATGAGCCGAAGGGAATTCCTTATATTACTTTCAAAAAATGGTCATGTATCCTGCTTCAACTTTTGGATGGGAACTGAGGCTACTTTCTTATGTCGTGTTGGGTCTCCCTTGCTGTTCAGCTTGTCCTTTCTTGATACTACCAAGTAGAGATGCACTATTCCTAGGAAATGGATCGCTTCTATACATAGCCGATCATTGACCGTCGTGCAAATAATGGAATATAGACAGAATCACAACTGAACATCTGCATGAAATGATCGTGCTGTCCCTTGAGTATGTTTGGTTGATTTTTGCTGAATCGATCCTGCAGAATTTGTTTTGTGCCATGAATCTGAATACCATGGCAAGAGAGGAATAGATAGATACGCCGATGCATTACACCCACGATCTCCAGATCAACGACGATGTTGTATTCTTTACACCTCGACGTAGCTCGGGGGTCAAGGGCCTCAGCTTCGAGAAATTTCTGCACCGCACTTGTTTGCACAAAGAGCAAACATCCTCGCTTGAAAAACTAGCGCGGCTTTCCCAAAACTATAAGAGGCTTCCTCTCCGCACACAACAAAAAATTTTCCCCCGGTAAACAAACAACAACTTCTTCCGTTGTGTCACAACAACATTGCTTTGAAGATTGTCCCTCAACACAATAACTTGTTTGTCGAGCACCGCTCACTTCTTCAATCATTCTTCAAATCCAAAATCAACTCCCCCATCAACAAAACAATCAACATGGTTGACCGTAGTTCTTGGAACTTGGCTGCCATGGACGCTGCGCCCAATAATGCCGCCAATGTGCCTGGCGCATGGGATGCCTTCCAGCGCCTCGCGGACGTTGATCAACGCATGGACATCTTGCCAGGCATCTTCAAGGATGCTATCAAGAAGCTCGCCAAGAAGGGTTTGCCGGTCAAGTATATCCTAGATGGTGCTTCCATCGCCGATGCCAATGGCACTATCACCGTCAAGGCAATGGTCCGATATGTTGAGTAAGTATCACCCAGTTATTTGTTGATTTGATCTAATGAACTTTTCAGGTACATCACTGGCCGACGTGCTTACGCTCACTTGCTGTTCAATTACGCTGGACATACCCACGATGTCATCCGCATTGGCAACGTCATTACTCCGGCCGATAGAGCTGAGACTCGCGGAGGCCTGCTCATGGGTCGCGCTCGTGATGCGTTGGTCGATGATCCTCAAGGCATCTATCTTCGTGAGAACGGCGTCCCTGCAGAGTTTGCCACGATGTCTGCTGTTCCCTCCCCGTCCAAGGAACCTGCTGGCTACCCCCTCTTCCCGTTCACAAACAAGAAGGGCAAGCTCATCACCAAGACCTCCAAGCCGCGCAACTCTTGGATTATTTATCGAGCTGAGCGTCATGCCGCTGTCAAGGCTGCCAACCCCACCCTTCATGTCTCGCAGCTTTGTAAGTATCCTAGCGATTGTTCTTCGATTTACAGACTGACGAAAAGTAGCTGCCATCATCAGAGAGGAGTGGGCCAACATGGATGTCGTTGTTAGAACCCTCTACAACGAGATGTCTGACGAGGAGAGGCTCTATCACTTCCAGACCTTTCCTGAGTACCAATTGAAGCCCCGCAAGTCTGAGGACATCAAGCGACGCCCAGGCGGTCAAGGTCAACAACAAGTTGACTTCGCCGTCCAATTCGACGTCTCCCCTGATGTTGATGCCTTATCTCTGAATTGTAATCTCTGAATTGACGGGCGTTGAAGCATGTACATACTTCTTAAATAACCGCATCTCTCACTTAATCGACATAAAGCTAAGGGGCCAATAGTGATGGCTTTGTGTCCGTTTAAAGCTGTCTTTTCTGCTCGTTGTGCGATCCTTTGCTGTGCCTTCCTTCTTTTTGCTGATGTTCATGTACTAAGCAGACAACTCAAAGCTAGTGCAGGTCGGGATCTGCTCAAGGCGTAGAGACGAGAACTATCAAAAATAAAAATAAAACAAAAAAATAAAACAAACCCAGTTTTTACACTTAGAGTTGTTGATGTTCTATGATATTTCGGGCTGCAAGAACAGCAATGAAGTGTCTCTTCCTGTGCTAGTACTCTCTGCGAGTACATGCCCGCCTTTGGGATATGAAAAATCCCCATATCGAGTTCTCTTACCTAGATTGGTTGATAAGCCGATATTTCAATCGTTGTCTTGTGATGTGTATATTAATCCTTGGGGAGATAATAATCTTTCTTTGGACTGCATACACAGTATTCACAGGTGTTACTATGCTAGCGTACTTGACTCGTATTATACATGGAGGCTCTACCGATATGTGTCTTTACGGGCGTGTTGATGCATTTCTTGCACTTGCTTAGCTATGGCCCCAATATCTTCAAAATGTGACTGATCCTGAAAATGGAGAAGTCTTGCCAATGATAAGCATTGCATCTAGGTGAACTTTCAAAACACTAACAAACAACATCCTAATAGTAGTTATAAACATCGGTACAGGGATCGGCTGATGAGACCTGATGAAGGTAGTGTTCTCTTCTTGACGCCTCTCAGAAGGTGAGTGTAAGTATCTCACAAACATTCTGCCGTTTTTAGTTTAGCAGGGAAGGTAAACAAAGACTCGTTGGATTCACTTTCAAGTTTCCACGCCACACTTGTTTGCACAAAGAGCAAACATCCTCGCTTGAAAAACTAGCGCGCTTTTCCCACCACTATAAAACCCTTCCTCGCACACACAACAAATTTTTTTCCCCCGCGTGGTAAACAAACAACAAGTTCAGCCGCCCACCCGCAACGCCATCACAACAACCCTTCATTCCTCATCACACACTGCTCCTCTTCTTTCCCAATCACTTCCCAATCACATTGTTCTACAATCAAGTCGACTTGCTATCGCAATGGCAGGGGCCATGGAGTACAACTTCGTCGTCAAGAAACCCGCATTCATCGATGCTAAGGGCCTCGATCAAATGTGGACATCATTCTGCGAGCAGATTTCTCCAACTAACAAGATCGTCGCCATTGACAAGCCATCCTTCCTGGTCTTGAGTGATGAGCAGCGTGGCGTGTTGATGTACAAGTACAAGTAAGTTCCCATACCTGCCTGCCAACTGATCGTGCTGGTAACTAACAGAAGTTTAGGCTCGCTGTTCCCGGTGAAATCGAGATCATCAATGACAAGTCGTACGACCTGGTTTTCATCGGCCCTACGAGAATCCTCTCAGTGTACCGAGCCATATTGAGGTCTCCTCAGGGCTTCGCGTACCTGAAGTCCATCGCTGCTCCTATCAAGCTGCAACGTGAGTCTCAAAAATTGTACCGCCGCCCAGAGTACACCACGGCCACGACCACTGTCTTCCCTGGCCAGGTAGTTCAAGGTAACAACCAGGTTGTTACCATTAATCATCCACCTGCAACCCTTACGGTGTATGGTCCTCAAGCCCAAGCACCAGGTGGCCAAAAGAAGGTCAAGGTCTCTCGCCCTCCAAACATGTGGATCATCTACCGATCTGCAAACCATGCCATTGTAAAGGCTGCCAACCCAGGCCTCAGCAATAATGAGATTTGTAAGTAACGCGTGTTTGATATGATGATGACGACGCTGACAAGCTATAGCGAGCATCATCTCGCGCATGTGGTCTGACGAGTCGGTAGCCGTTCGCAAGCATTATTCTCAGCTTGCTGAACTTGCAAAGCTGCAACACCAGAAGGAGTTCCCCGACTATCAATTCACCCCCCGCAAGACCGCTGCCATCAAGCGTCGCAATCGCCATGGTGTTGCTGAGGCTCCTATCATCCAGCCAGAGCCATCCTTCGCTCAGGCTTCTTCTGATGAGGTTTTCACCACCATCAACGGCTCGCTCAACCGTGTTGACAACTCTGTCAGCCTGTTGGGAGGCGTTGATGCCACCTACTATCAAGAAGAATAAGCCTCCGCTAATGGCTCCTGGCACGAAACACATATTTGCAACGTCCCTTCACCGCGACTTCTCGATACATTCTCTACAATTACCAAGAATGTTGCCTACATGTCATGTGGCGAATCGACACCGCTCATGTTTTCGTCAATTCTTCTCGGTCTCCTTAGTGTAAGTATCACCAGCTTCAATTCCTTACCATCACTGACCATTGCAGATGTTGTCTAGCACCTCTTCTGCATCTTCTCGCGCCTTCACAATCAATACACATCGCCGCTTTCGAGAGATGAGTTTGGTGGGGTAGACTATCACTGTTTCCTTTTTTTCTACATGTCGATACACTTCAAGGTCAGCATACATTGATGCTTCTGAGAGGATGGAAAGAATCAAACGACATGCAGATGTAAAAACTCCGTACATGTAGTTGCTTCTGCTTATCAGAAGTTACTGAACTGCGTTTCCCTTGGGAAGGAGGCCATTCATTTGGTCATCCTACGTCCAAAGGAGCTTCATGTAACTAGCCCATAGATAGCGTAAACAATAAGATGATATTTCACGGAACTGCGGGTCTATCTATTTCGTGACATCTAAATCATCTTTCATTTCTATTCTCAGAGGCCAAGACGTTGTCAGGGCAACCAGTTGGTATATCACGGAACTTTTTGCGCGTCTATCTATTTCGTGACATGGTACTAAATCATCTTTCATTTCTATTCAGAGAGGCCAAGACGTTGTCAGGGGAACCAGTTGGTGAAGTTGAAAATTTCGCCCAATTTCTCTCACGAAAGACGTCAACGATGTGGCGAGGGGAAGTGAAACCGACATCGATGCGGTCGACAAATGTCTCACGATTTTCTCGTACCTGTTGGTAAAGTTTCGAAAACATCGCCCAATTTCTTGAAACCGACGATGCGGTCGACAAATGTCTCACGATTTTCTCGTACCTCCAGAGCGAGGTACCAGCAACGATCGACGATCAGAGCGTCGCCACTTTCAGAAAATTGTTCAGAACTATTTACATTATCGATGCACAACCATCAACCATCTTTGAACGCCAGCCGTCTCCTATGCCACGGGCCGAGAGCGAGAAGTTTAGGTGTCATGTCATACAACACTCGAAATCTCTAGATGGTGCATTCAATGGAGCACGAGCTACGGGGAGTGGTACTGGTACTCATGTGTCTCGTATCGGGAAAGCAAGACAAGCTGACGAGGCAAGGTAGAGGTAGATGTGAATTACAGGTCATTTCGAGGTATGTGCTCTTGGCGGCTGAGCTTGCAGTGGCTGATTTGAGATGTGATAGTGCTTCTACTCAGCTCGGCCTCGCCTCCTCCTGATGCTCAGTCAAAGGAATACACTGTCCGAACGTCAGACCTTGAAGAAGTCTCGAATACATCCCCCATGAAAGACGAATCAGTTCCTCATCACTGTCCTGGCCCGTAACAATTCGGTGCTCACCAGGCTCTCACTTCAGGTATGTGCTCTTGGCGGCTGAGCTTGCAGTGGCTGATTTGAGATGTGATAGTGCTACTCAGCTCGACCTCGTCTCCTCCTGATGCTCAGTCAAAGGAATACACTGTCCGAACGTCAGAGCTTTGAAGAAGTCTCGAATACATCCCCCATGAAAGACGAATCAGTTCCTCATCACTGTCCGAATGTCAGACCCTTCAAGAAGTCTCGGATACATCCCCCATAAAAGACGAATCAGTTCCTCATCACTGTCCGCCCTTGAAGAAGTCTCGGATACACCCCCATGAATCAGACGAATCAGTTCCTCATTACTATCCGAACGTCAGACTCTTGAAGAAGTCTCGGATACATCCCCCATGAATCAGACGAATCAATTCCTTATCACTATCCGAATATCAAACCCTTCAAAAAGTCTCGGATACATCCCCCATAAATTAAACGAGTTAGTTCTATATCTGCTCTTGGCGGCTAAGCTTGCAATAGCTAATTTAAAGTGTAATAGTGCTTCTACTTAGCTCTAGCGTTGGAGATCTCCCCGCCCAGCCTTATCCTGGGGGGTAGGCTAGGCTAGGCGTAGTTAAAAGTATAGGCAGGAGAAGGAAGGATAACTTGGAAACAGCGGCAGGCGAGGCTGGGCGAGGCTAACCTGTATTTCAGGCAGGAGAAGAAAGGCTTAGAAGGCTTGGCTTAGTCATATATATTCAAAAATCTCGCTTAGCAAAAAAATGAAGCTATTCACAGTTTTCGAACTTATCAAAGCTCAAAGTCAATGGAACGGTCCACGTAATCTCCCCCTTCCATTTCCCTATCGACTTCCTATTTAAAATCAACCAAGCCCTTAAGCACTAAGTAGCCTCGATTATATCTACCCTCAAACGATAACGTTGCCCTGTAATCAAGAGTTTTGCCTAAGAGAATACTTTTTCATAGTCATTTGACATTGCGGGTATGGAGCATATATTAAGCCCCATTTAGCCTAGGTGGTAGGTTGATTTCTTGCCCCTTATTCGTAATTAGAACTGGGGGAGAGTTTCAGTCCCTTCTAAGTAACAAGGCCTCTTTTTATTCCACTTTTCTAGTTAATCTAGCTCTTAGTCGTCCTAATATAAGAGCGTCATATCGGTGCGGCGTTCGAAATCGGTAGGGGACCGGGCACGTGCTCTTTTCGATCCAGCATTCGAATTCAGCCCTTCCGGCAACGGTAGGTCTTTATAATCTTTCTAAATAAGATTTAAAAGATCTTTAGCAGTATCTACCCAGTCCTCCCAAGCCTCTACTTCGTCCTATTCGTGAATATTACCCCAAGTATGCTCAAAATACTTAAATCGGCGCCAGGGGCACGTGACTACTGCAGTATAAGCTGCCGGTGATTTATCGAGTTTGGTAAAATACTTTAAGATTTTAATTCAAGAGTTTAAAAAGCAAAAGCGTAAATGCTTAATAGTAAAGCTTTTTTTATTTTTATAAAATTTAATTTTATTTTTATAATTCGTAAATAATTAATAAAATTATTAAAGAAGAATAAGTAATTAAATAAAGCTTTTTTATTAATTATTAAGAAAATGCCTTTCGAATATTTAATATATTTATAAAATAACTTTAAAATATTTATAATTTTTTTTAAAGTATTTTAATTATTCTTATCGAGTATATTTTTAATAAAAAGTTATTTTTCTTTTTAAGCGTTTTTAAGCTTTTTATTTAAGGATTTATAAATAGCCGATTTATTTTATAAGTAAAAGTAATTAATTTTATTTTTAATTTTAAAAACTTTTTTTATTATCGAATATAAAGAATTCTATCGAATAGTATTATTAAAAATAATATTAAAATAATTAAAGTTTTCCGAATTAAATAATATTATTATAATAATGAATTTAAAAACCTTTCGATATTAGAAGTTTTTGTAGATAAATATTATGAGATTATAAAGGTTAGTGAATAAGTGACGTGTGCGTTAAAGGT
>VXCB01000271.1:0-21607 GCA_009613015.1 Mollisiaceae sp. DMI_Dod_QoI | reverse complement strand
TAATCAAGGCAAAAAGGAGTTTTGCTAGTTTCTCCTTGTATATACACAGTACCGTGGCCTTCGGGCTCGTGCTACATAGTTTTGAACTAATACAGCACGTTAAAAGGAAAAAAAAAAAAAAAAAAAATGTGCTTGAAGGCTTGGGAGTTATGTAGCACGAGTTGTTTCGGCTCGCTTAAATAGGAGGCGGGGTAGGGGTAGGGGTGGGGCTAGGGCCTCCTTGAATGAGTGCCTCACGTGCTGAGAGTTTCGGAGAAAGTAGGTGTGGCAGAGTCTAAAGAAAAGATTTTAGAAGGGCATGAATTGTGGCGGATCCCTTGCATTGTTTTCATGTGCTAGCGAATGAATGGTTTAGTATACGTTTGTTCTTGAGAAGCTTGATTCATAATGAGGTGAGCTTTGAAGTTGGATTTCTTTATGAGAGTTGTGGGCCGCTCTTTTGCCTATAATCACTTGACATGATGAGGACGTCTGACTAGAAATTTATTCACTACAATAGAGATTGATATTGGTGTTAATAGAACCCTGTAACAGATTAACTTAAAATTGTCAGCAGCAGCTTCACACATACAAATCTCATCTCACATTCACAAGTACAAGCACAATGGGACGAGTGTAAAGAGTGAAGAGGATGTGAATTGCGTAATTCATCTCCTCTCTTCATCTAAGACGTATGCGTGCATGCACGAACGTTTGTAAAGTTACAAGCTGGCTTCAACGCCGGGTATTTGCAAGAAAGGAAAAGACTGAAAAAGAAATTCTTCCGCCCAAGTCTGGTCATGAATCATTATTGTCCATCCTTCATCCATCCATCCACTCTAGCATTCATAAGTCGTATTGTGAATATACACTTCTGTCTTCGAATCGAGCGCGTCGAAAACAAGTGTATTTCCAGGGTGGTAGGCGAGAGATGGAGGGACGCGATAGGATGGATCATATAGTACTTGTAGTCCCCATTCTTCTACGACGTCCGCCACCACGACCGCATGTCAGGCAAGAGATGATGATGTCGAAGAGGGATGCAATAGCACCAATAATGGCTTTACAATGTCAGTTGAAGGTACTTGAATTAGTTGATTAAAGACTTACCTTCAAGGACAGCAGCAATGCCGTTGACAATGGCCATAAGGCAGCGACCAATGGTCTGGCAGATACCTTCGATCTGGGGTTTGTGTTAGCTGTGTTCATGTTCAAGTCGAACGGCGCAAGGAGAGATTGGGTGCAGAGGCGCAGGTAGGACGTACACAAGAGACGACGGCACCCATTTTGAAGTTGTGCGAGTTGCGACTTGGTGTTCTTGAATGTGTAATTTGTGTGTTCGAAAGACTCAAGATGCAATGTCTTGAGTAAATGTGGTTTATGTATTGGCTTTGGTTGTGGTTTCTGGTATGAAGAGAGATCGAAGCCACTTGCAGAGGAAAGGAAGGGAGCATATAAGTAGTGGATAAGTAGCGGTCGAACCTCGCCTGATCAATCACTTCCCATCGAAAACCTGGTGAACTGATTCGACACCTTCGTCATACAGCTCATCTTCACCTCAGAAAAAGATTCTTGAACAGGGATCAGGCTACCATTGCATGCAGTGACGTAGCCGGGCCCCATGTCACACGGCTCTCAATGCCATGCTCTCATTCGGCACATGCTTTTCATGATACAAGGATATGAAGCATGGAAAACTTTTATTGGTGAGCAAGAATTTAAAGTGTGACCGAAATCAAGGAATTGTGAGGGACGAAAACGGATGGATAGGCATGGATCGGGAATGGCAGCCACAGGATCGGCGATGCGCCACAGCCTAAAAGGTCTAGATGTGGCTGGTGACGGTCAGCCTCGAATTTAATCGAATCTAAATCGAAACTAAAGAGGGATGATGGAGTATTGGAAGATGTCACGCTCGTTGATCAATGTGTTGAGTAATGCTCAATTTGAGGGCTTGGCTCGTGAATGGTCGGACTTTTATCCTTTATTCCCGCATAATACCTTAGAGATAAGAAGTCATCCGTGACAAGAGTCGAGATCTTGAGATTCAGGGCCGGTACATGAATGACGTAGGCGAGAGGTTGGATATTGTTTCACGGATGATTATTTGAAATAATCGTTTAAATTGTTTGACCAGATATGAGCTATGAAATTCTCCCAAATCAAAGCAAATTCCAATCGTCGTAATTTCCAAGATTTTTCATACCTCGATATGGAGGTGAAATGGCGATACGATATGAAAGTGCCAGCCACCTCTCACAACATCAGACGAAGGTCCAGAGTGCTCCAATCGCAACGTGCTCTGAGGACATACTTCGTCATTGGACAATCTCCTTTCAATCATAGGCAAAGCTTGTTTGCATAATGACAAGCCGCTCGCTAGGATGTCTCGGAACCACTGAGTTGTCGTCGAAAATTTCAAGGCCGGCCCTTGAAATAGTCAGATCTACATCTAGGGTACTCGGAAAATTCAGCCTTACTCGACAATTTTAATCTCGTAAAACCATTCATAAAATTCTGAGCGCCATAATCCCTTCGTTTGTACAGCGTTTCTCTCCTCCTTGGCCAGATTTTCAATCCTAAGACTTAACTTATGAATCGCTTCTTCGATTTCGATCCCTGGATTTCCCTGAACAGTCAAAGAGCGAAGACATCTTAGAGTTGCCAGAGGATGCCTAACAGGACGCATCGATATATCATACTTCATCGCTTTCCAAGTTTTGTCTACTGTTGGCATATATGTCGGAGGTGCACGCCGATATAAAAGGTTCTCGTTGTTCGTAATGCGTAGGTGTAAGGTTTGAAGGCTCGAAGAATATATAAGGTCGTTGAAGATTGGTCGCAGAAGAGACTGCTGTAGGTATTCTTCGTTGTATGCAATCGATAAGTTACCAATGTACTTGGTAATCCATCCGAGGCTGACAAACCTGTCGCAGGCCTCAGGTCTGGTAAAGACGAATCTTGCACATTGGTAATATAGTGCTCGAGTCTCGTTGTAGAACAAATAGTTCGCAAGAGAGAGTCCTTTTCCGCAACGACAACCTCGGTTGCCCAGCCCAATGTGCGGATCTTTGCAGTATTGGCTGCTGGTATAATCGTGGAACACAAGGCCGTATATCTGTTCTCGAAGCTCGGAGGGCAGATTCGAGAGTGGGGAGGATTCGGGAGGGGATCTTTTGATGGTGGTGTCAAAGTCGTGGACTTTCTTGTCGAAGACTTGCACATCGTCATCGACTTCTAGATGACCGTCAGCTGTGAACTGAGCTTGAAGTGCAACAGTCAGAGGCGGCTTGTGGATGGGCCATGAAGACATTGCTCCTTCCTAATGATAATGTTGATATTCTGTCGAAGCAGTGAGCAGTAGTTGATGAATGTGAAGTCGAGTTATGGACATCAATCACCGGGTAGAACGAGGCTGGCCGATAACGCCAATCCTAATCCCTGCTACGCTACCACGCTAATGCAAGGCTGAGAGCTCCAAAACTTTCGCTCCCACAACTCCATCTCTTGTATACTTATTCCCTTTTATTTCATAACATCTGCTCATGGAACTTACCGCTATCAATGTCCCTGGAAAGAAAAAGCGTGACAATGGCAAAGCCGCAGTCGCTGCAAGAAAAGCTCTTGTGCGTGCCTTCCTCATTCGCCACTACTTTTTCTAACCAGCGTGCAGAAGAGACCTTCTGGAAGACCCTTTAAGCTTTCAGATCCCAACGAAGAAACACTAAATTCCGCAAGCTCGGAACCTCCTTCAAAGAAACAAAAGAAAAAATCCTTGAAGAATATCAAGTCACGGCGGAAAATGTCAAACCTCGAAAAGTTGCCTACAGAAATCCTCGAGACTGTTTTCCTCTTCTGCTTGAACTTTGATTTACCAAAAGCAAGTCCTGTCATTGCTGGAAAGCTGAGCAGTCCAATTGTGTACAACAAAACCATCTTGGCTAGTTTTGGCCCTACATGGGAGAGGTGGCATACCCGAGAACGGAGTCGAGTTGAAAAACGCGATGATGCCGGACCCGAAGATCCTGAGCAAGATCCAGGGTCACAATCTACTATCTTACGTTGTTGCTGGGCAACTTTACCCATTATTCTGAATGCCAAGGAGGCTTGGATTCGGAGATACGCTAAAGAAGGACCGTCCAAACTTACATGTAACTATTCACTTCTCGTTAGGCCTCGCCATCTTACTCACTGTCTCTAGGGTTCGTACTCAACAAGGATCAACCTTCAGAAGATGAAGAACAGCAAGATCTCCCTCAAATGACGCCGCATGAGTACTTAGAAACGGACTTTCAGGGGTTCTCTAATCTTATCCTCGGTCAGCGAGATGGAGGGTGGCTATGGGATCAATGCTCTTGGGATCGAAATTCTGATGTGGCGGATGGAATAGAGCTACCTCAATCCTTATTATCTGGTCCCTGGGACGAAGATATGTTAAAGTATCTCTTCTGGTTAACAAAATCAGGAGCAGGTATTGACTGGTTAAATTCTACAAATGGCGAAGTAGGTTATACTTCCAATCTCCGAGATATGCTCTACTCACTCATCAACAGGTCGGACTCGAAGGGTTAAAGAAAGCTATCATATTTGGAGATGTCCGCGCCATTCATCTCCTCGTCTGGGCAGGCATGCTAGAAAAACTTGACGTAGATCTCTTGATTTGGGCATTTCGGAATGCTGGTGGAGACAAGGTAGCTGTCATCAATCAACTATTGAGACTGAACTTCAGTGTCATGAAGGATAGAGAAGCTCGAAAGATCGACAAAGAGCTGTCAGAAATAATGGACGAGGCAAAGCAAGATGGGGACCAAGAGAAATATGAGGTAGCAAAGAGAATTTTGACCTCGGAGACATTGGATGGGAGACTATAGAGTGAGGGAGATTCATCGAGGACGGTCTAAAGTATGAATGGATTGATATCTACCTCATTCCCATGATTCTATTTTCCTTCATGAATACATACTTTCTTCTCTCAATCCTTACTTAGCTCTATGTTCATATACAGAGCGAGATTTAGCGTTGAAAAAGTTGCAATACTAATTCAATTCTTGGATGACCAAGAGACATTACTATCTGATAAAGCATAATAAAATTCTCTTTAGATCTCTAATCTCGTAAAACATTTCCAGACAAATTGATCTTTTCTCCAGCCTCCCGTTGAACAAATCCCGAAGTTCACCCGCATCACATGATTGACTTTTCTGGCCCATGTCCAAGCTCTGAGAAAAGAATATCTTCATAGCAGGAAGCACATCACCCCTTCGCAGACAGGCAGGCTCTCTCACAGCTGCTATGCGTTCCGCTCTACGTGCGCCATCCTCCTCTCTACTAGAATACCTCCGCATTCAATCCGACGTCTGCTTTTTTAGTCCCAGCGCGGGCTTTGCCCTCGACCATGCCCTCCGAAAACCGAAGCTATGTGCGGTAGCTACTCGTACCTCCACGAAAACCAGGCGTCTGTCTACAACTGTGCCACGACGTGCTACTGTTGAGGCTGGTTTTCTGAACCTCGATTCGTTTTGGCCGAGGTCGAGTAGCTCTGCGACGAAGCTTCATTCGAAGGATGGTTCAAATGTAGCTAGGAACAAGAAAATTGGATCTACAGGGCTCTTGACATCGCAGAGATCTTCTTCTACAGGTTCAAAGAAATGGCATCATAACAAGTGGTATAAGAAGCTATGGGGTGTGACTTCTTCGAAAAGTGGGAAACCATTACAACCGAACGACTTACCATGGAATATGTACGGGTCAGAGGATGGTAGTGATACTTCAATGTTCAGTCTTGGGAGACACATTTCTGCTAAAGCTGCAGCACAGCCTAAATTACGGTGTACAGAATTGGATGAGAATGGCAATGTGGTTCTAGCAAGTGGGGAATTCAAGAAGAGCGAGCTTATTGCAAAGGTATCTTGAGCTGTCTTGAGTCTTCAATCACAAAACTAATTTCTGTACATAGTATGGACTGCTTCCCCGCGATCTTAGAAAGATTGATTCCAGCCTTCTTCCTCATATTCTCGTTCGTCCTTCAGCAATCTTAATCAATCTTCTCCACCTTCGAGTCCTTATTAAATCCAATCGAGTCCTAGTCTTCGATGCATACGGTACCACAGATTCCTACAACCAATCTGCATTCATATATGACCTGGAAGACAAGCTCCGCCAAAAGCAGAACTCTCCCTCAGCAGGAGGGCTACCATACGAGTTCCGTGCTCTCGAATCAGTTCTCATTTCAGTCATTACCAGTCTGGAGACAGAATTTGAAGGCGTTCGGAAACCAGTTGTGCGAGTACTACGAGAGCTAGAAGAGGACATAGACAGGGATAAGCTGCGAATGCTCCTCATCTACTCTAAGAAACTAGGAACATTCGAGCAGAAAGCAAAGTTGGTCCGAGATGCAATTGACGAGCTACTCGAGGCAGACGATGATCTGGCGGCCATGTACTTGACGGAGAAGAGCCACGATTTGCTGCGCGGGGAGGATGACCATACGGAGGTGGAGATGCTGCTCGAATCATATCACAAACTCTGCGACGAGATTGTGCAAGAGTCTGGAAACCTAGTCTCCAATATTCGGAATACAGAAGAGATGTAGGCTCTCCATTTCCCTCATAAAATCCCTAACTAATCCCCGTCATAGCGTGAAGGCAATCCTAGACGCAAACCGCAATTCTCTCATGGTACTCGATCTCAAGTTTTCCATTGGCACCCTTGGAATGGGTTCCGGAGCATTCATAGCCGCGCTCTACGGTATGAATCTCAAGAACTTCATCGAAGAATCCGACTTCGGATTCTGGGGTGTCACAGGCTGGAGCTTCGTCTTCTCCGCTCTCGTTTGTACCTACGGTCTCACCAAGCTCCGAAAAGTCCAGCGCGTCAGCATGTGGGGCGAAGGCGGACGACGAGGGCGAAACTGGAGAGACGAGGATCTGGATAGAGCACTCGTGCATAGAGAGTTAGAAGCTGGGAGAGCGGAGACGAAGGAGAGACACAGGAGGATGAAAGAGCAGAAGTTAGCTGCGTTGGAGGAGATGAGAAATCACATGGTAAAGCATCGACATGAAAGACACGAAGAGGCAATCAAGGCAACTCCAACTACGAGTAAGGTTGTGTAATTATATACCAAGTTATGATTTATGTTTTTGGCATTGAAGGTGTTGGGTTGTCATAACAGGATGGGAAGGGTGTTTTGGCGCTTCTTCTATTCTAGTAGCATTCTGGCTGGTAGATGTTTACACGCTTCTCTCACGATGAATGGAGTCTTCTCTCATGTTTGCATGTGTCTTCTTAATAGTGTCAGCAAGCGCTGCTTTCATTTCTGCTCTTACTGTCTTGAATGTCCGTCCTCGCGAGGGCATTGGCCGGCAATTTAGGGATTTCGGTAGCTTTTATTGCATGTCGCTTGCTGTAATGTCAGAATGTCAGTCATCTGCCTCAACTTTGAGAAACTTTTGTTGCACGTCGTTTTGCTCCAATGTCCGTCCGGCCTCTTCTTTACTTTAATTAGCTTTTGTTGCGTATCGTTTGCTCAGAGATCTCTTATCTACTCCGACTTGGAAGGATTTTTGTTGCATATCGTTTTGCTGAATGTCCGGCCTCTTCCCTGACTTTGGAGGATTTGATTGTATTCGACTTAAGTAAGTTGCAGGATTGCCTGGCTTTGTTGCACATCGCACTTTTTCCCGGATGTCCTCTTTTCCTTCAAATGGGCTGTCCCTCTCGATGACACGTAAGCGGACATCCGTGAGCTGTGAAAGGGGGACTTCCGAATCCTGCGATGCGCACCAAATACACGTGCTAATTGACGCAAGCAGATCCTTGAGTAAGGATAGGTTTAGGATAACCTTTTCACAGACTGCATAGCACTTCTCAAAATAAGTCGCGCAGATGAAGGAGTCCCGAGAATTGCATTGCTTCATTCCTGATACATATCTTCTCTCGTTGAAAATTCTAGGAAAGAGCAAGAGCCAA
The DNA here is from genome assembly GCA_009613015.1 of Mollisiaceae sp. DMI_Dod_QoI. NCBI lineage: Eukaryota > Fungi > Ascomycota > Leotiomycetes > Helotiales > Mollisiaceae > Mollisiaceae sp. DMI_Dod_QoI. Next base: position 13,660 of record VXCB01000271.1, on the reverse strand, counting down.
GCGCCAAGCGCGGTATTACCGCACTGCGGTGATTAGGATCTTCAGACGGCCTTCACTCGTGATAAGATGAGAGACTCTGGGGAAGAGGAGGACATGCGACTGCTGATGGTGTGAAGCATGCTCTCGCTTCTACTTATTTAGGACGCATTTGGAGTTGAACGAAAACCTGAAAGGATTCGTCGTTGCGTCATCATAGAAATGTCTCCGTGTGGACAGTCCCTGCTGCGCAGGAGTGCCGACGAGCATTTCCAATATCAACTCCTGCATGATTCTGCCGGCTAGTGAATAATTCATCGTCCAAATCCATTGGGCGGTGATCGTAGCTAGAATCAACGGTACTGCTATAACCGCTAGGTCAAACTATGTCTCACTTTCTATTATTCTTGTTGGATGATCTGAGGTCATGGGCATGCTTCGGCAGCTTTCCCTTCCTCCGCCTACGCTGTTGCCTCTGCCGCTTAATTTCCTTCTCCGGATCCTCTTCTGCTTTCTCTTCCAATTCCTCCAATTCCTCCTGCAGCTTATCAACCCAGTTTCGGTCCTTAGGATACTGTTTAAGGTCCGGGATCTCGTCGAAAAGCATACGTTTGCGACTTTGGGCAGGAGTAGGTACAGCTGGTGACCAAGGTCCAGGCTCCCACTCAAAACCCGGGACCATGGTTGTCTCTGGCACGGTTGGCGATTGCAGATGCAGACGTCTTTCAAATACAGGAATTGCGTGGGTGTGACAAGTGGTTGGCGCAGCCTGGGAATGCGAGAGCGTTTCCAGTTGCGGTTGTGGCTCATTATAAACCACCGCTTGGCAACTTGGACACGTATTGACTTCTTCCAGCCATGCCACCACACACGTCTCATGAAACCAGTGGGAGCATGGTAGAACGGTAATTTCATCGTCTGTATGGACATGATTCATGCATACTGCGCATCTTCCTTCTAAGTTAGCAAGGCAAGGGTCTGGCAAGGACTCAGCATCTTCGGCGGATACTTCTTTAAAAGTCCTGCCATCGTCTTGGAAGAGAACCCTAAGGTATCCACAAGAGGATTGAATTCCATTGGTGTTCCATGACGATGCTCCTACAGCTTCCCGAGCTGCATCTATGTTGCGTTGCCGTATCCCCGGCTCTAATGCTGACCCTTCGCTGGGCGTTGGATAAATTGGATCGAATGTGATCCCATGTAAAGCAATGAAAAGTCGTACTGGAAGATAGAGGTACTGGCCAGCTTCGACATTCATCGTGATGGTTTTAGCCTTTGGAACAAGGTCCGCGATCAGTTCAGCAGAGAGTTTTGAGCGATTGAGCATAGAGTCAAATTTCGCACGGGAACTCTTTAAAGGATTTTGCGCCTGCCCGCCTTTGCTGAGCTTCTCATTAAGATAACTTACGCTCATGAGAAGCGCTTCTCTTAAAGACCATTCTCTTTTCGCCGACGAGAGGTTCCTCCATCTTGTAGCTGCTGTTTCGGTCGCAATGAACAGGCTAGTATTTCTTGGTTCAAGCTCCTGCTCAACGCCGTGACAGAATAGGGCATATCCGGCCTTGAGCTGAGCCGGAGCGTCTTTAGTCGCCTTACTTCGTCTATCCGGCCATATTGCTGCTTCGTAGGCAGTACAGATGTCCGTACTGTTTAAAATTTCCATGTCTTTCGTCAGTTCGACCAAAGCTCGCCGGACATAACTTTGAATGCAGAAGCTATAGAAGACTGAAAGCCACCAAGAGCCACGTTGGCGCAAATTCTCCTTTTTGAAGAATACTTGAGAGAGTTCTCGCGCGTACAATCCAAGGTGCACGTTTAAATTTACTATACACTCAACCTTGCAATTCCACGACTCGCACGCGCTATGCCAACGTGTATCGAGGAGTCCAGAAGCTTTGGCACGCAAGGTTTCTGCACAGGTCCTCAAGCATATCAAAGACTGTGCTATTAATTGGTTCTAAGAAATATTCAGATCATGATCGGAAATTCACAGAGTCCTCTTACCTCTTGGTGTTCTGCTTGATAGGCTATGGCGAATGGCAATAATCTTGTCAATTCATCCAAAGATCCTTTCTCTTCCAGAGCCCGACGCGCCAAAGGGCATTGAAGGAAATTCCGGATGATAGCGAGCCCACACTGCTCAAGTGGGACCAATTGAGCTAAAGTAGTCGGCGAGCGCTCAACTATGGGAGCAGAATTTAAGTTCTTATAGAACTCTTGCCGTACGCTATTTTCCTCTATCCTGACTTCATCCGAGAGCTCAGGGACATTAGAGCCATCCTTACCCGGCCAGGAATCGGCATTACTGGTCAGTCTCAATGATCGTATCTTGGCTTCGATGGTTCGGATATCTTCGCGGTCTTTAGATAGCCTTGCAAAAGAGCACCGACAGAGCCAAAAGCTCGGGAGCTGAAAGTCGCCACGCTTGCAACCAACGCCTTCCCAATTGGATCCACCACGTTTCGGACATAAGGCACATGGATTATAGGTATCACACTTTAATCAGTCTCAGCATAAGTATGCCCACTCCTGGATTAGCATGTATTACTTACTGGTTTTTTGAGGATTTTGCACCTCCAGCAAGCACCAACTTTCTTCACTGCATTCATTCCTGCCCGAGCTAGGCGGCTTAAGGGCCCACGTCGACCAGATCCGGCAGAGTTTGCAGATCCGACAGAGACCTGGCTTTCAGAATAAACTGATTTCGAATCAAACACAATCTCCTTATATCCTGGACTGCCACCGCTGTGTACGCTTCCTCTCCTGGTCTCCATGCTGCCCTCTCTCTTTCGAGCGTTCTCGCTCGTTTTATCTGAGTTACATGAAATACTATGTTGAGCCAAAGAAATTTGCCGATCGAATGACTCTGCGCAACGGGAGCAATAGTACTTTGGCTTCGCACCAGGGTGATCTACTTTTCGGTGACGACTTATATGCTCTGCCCGAAAATACCCCCTCGGACAAAGGTTACACTGGTACGGTCTGGCAATATTTGTTGGCAGGGCAAATTCTGGGGAGGGTGATCGTTCAGAATTCTTCCTCTTACGTAGAAGGCGACGGCTGATCGCGCCAGATGTAGTCGGCTTTGATTCTGACTCCTTCCTACTGCCTTTAGCCTTGAGACTTGCGACAAAAACCGTGACTTACTGAACTTCGATAGCATCATTTTCAGTTAACTTGGCGTCAGCGGGGAAGCAAATGATGCATTTCTCTAACAGTGGGTTATTCGCACTTCTGTGTGGGCAAACATCTCCAGATGCAGGTTGTTGAGGATAGGAGGTCAGGCAGACGCAAGCTACAGAGATGTTCCCGCACATGTTGCATTTCTGGTTATCGGAATATTGCCAATTCTCGAAGTGCACAGAAGCTTGGCTCAACGCTGTATTCTGCGTTGCCAGCAAGTCCATTGTACCAACACGCTCTTCGACCGGACCTGTGTTCACAGGAGTGGTCCAAAGACCAAACATATCCTCTATCACAGATTCATCTCTTGCGAGAATACCTGAACCGTCAACAGTTCTAAGATTCTGTGCTAGGGTTTCGTAGTTGATCATAGTTGGGTCGTTGTTCAACATTGATCTGATTGTCGCTTCAGGGTCTGATTGAGCACCAATGTCCTGCATAGCACTGCTACTATGACAAATGACTCCAAGAGAAGCATGATCATTCATATCGAAAAGATGCATGAAGTTGGAGGTCGCAATGCCAATATTTGGATCGGTCGATGATGGCTCAAACGCATCCGGTCGACTGATCCTAACGATTTTCGCTGAATACTCGTACACCAATCCTAGAGTATGTGCAATGCTTTGCAGAATTCTTTGTTCAGCATTCGAGCGATGCATGAACGTTACTTCCTCTCTGTTCCAGTCGTTCTTGAAGAGAAGGATCTCTGAGAAGAATTCCAGGTTCGCCGGATTGTTCATATCTGACAAAGTTACTTTCTATTTTGAGTATACACATTTGAGACGACGAACCAATTCCGTCCAGACCCGTAGATGTTGACATGTTTGCGAATACATGCGTGCGGGAGAACAAAAAGCTTCAATTAGGAAGCAGCATATATTCCTGGAGAGTGACAATGCCTGGCAGCGATCAATTGACAGACTTGATCTATTAGTCCCTAGGGACTTGAAAAAATGAACTAAAATTGAACACCCTTGAATAAATCCATCAGATCGTGAGGCATCTATAGAAACAATTTAGGCATTGAAAAATGGAAAGCCTCAGTCAGAAAAACTGGGCTACGGCGGAGTGAGAAAGCTTGGAAGTGACAACTTCGGACGTCTGCGGGAAAGGAAGGCGGTCCATAAGCTTTGGGCTTAGCTTGGAATAATCGAGGGGTATTGGATAGCGACTCACAGGTGTCTTCTGAGCAAATCCTATTGCTGATTGGAACGAATGGAGCCACGAGGTTTCTCAAGAGAGGGTGGTTATATATCAAATTGGGGGGCTCAATCACTAGCCAGCCACCCCAGCTTCCCAAAACATCGACCGCCATATCCAGCTCGGAAAGGGCGATGTTGATAAGCTAGAAATGCATGTTGACTCAAACTGCGTGTTGGGAGACCGCTTGAGTGCAGATAGGCCTCGTCGATTGAAGCCATTGTGAAACGGCAATGTTGAGGGTATGATTTCTTGATTGTTCGTGACATTATTTTACAGTGGGAGGCCCCCCTATTTATGATATTCCTGCGCATCCCTGAAACATTAGTGGGGCATCAACCCCTTACTTTCAACAGCCATGGCCGATTCGATCACAATAGAGGAGGCGCGAGCACTGATTCTGTAATTGGTAAGATCATTCGACAATTGGCGCGAAGTCAAAGATCGTTTTCGATCGAATTCATTGATGTCGGAATGGAGATATTTCAAGGAAAAGGGTTAGTTTATCTTGAGCATGTGCATGGAAATGGAGCCACTGCAGTAGGCATTCAACTTAATGATAAATGCTGTGGACTTTAGCTGGAGACAACATCTACGCTCTTCTCTATTTACGCTCTCAACTTCTCTTATGAACAAACACCGGTAACTCCTGTATCTTGAAATGAAAGCCTTCTCTAATCTCAGACCCATCATCGGGAAACACCCGACGATACTCAAATCTCCTGAACAACGTCGCAATTGTTTTCTTCAACTCCATAAAAGCAACCTGTCCTAGGTCAGTACTCTCCAAGCTTCTAATTGAAAAGACTCACATTTCTCCCAATGCAGGCCCTCGGCCCATAACTAAATCCCAAAAATGCCTTCTCAAGCTCCATCTTCTTCTCTCCCTCCCACCGCTCCGGCACAAACTCCAACGCATTACTCCCCCAAACTCTCGGGTCTCGATGTGTTGTATAAGTAGGCGTACTCAGCACAGTTCCTTCTTCAAAGAACTCTTCGCAGACTTTCATCCCACCTTTCGAAACGACTCTAGGAAGGCCCACCGAGACAGTTGTTCGCAAACGGAGAGTTTCGTGTATAACTCCATTCACATATGGCAAGTCTTTACACTCAGCCCACTCCGCTACAAAGTCAGCAGGCAATGGTGATGGAAAAGCTGTATCCAGTTCCGCCTGAAGTTTTGCAAGTTTGTCAGGATGGAGCATGAGCATGTCGATCAGGTGCGTGATTGTATTTCCTGTTGTGTCACTACCGGCAATCAGCTGCGTAAGGGCCTCGGCTTTTATTTCATTGTCTGGAAGTGAAGACCCAGTATCTGGATCAGTCGCTGAGAAGAGGTAATAGAGGATGTCTTTGCGACTTGGATCTGCTGGATCTGCCTTTCGTTTCTCGACAGCTGCGATGCCAATTTTGCCAAGTGCTGCAGCTGCCTTTGAGCCGGTGCTGAAGAATGGGTCGAAGAAGAAGTAAGGCGTCCATGCTAAGTGAATATTCGTGAGCACGCGAGCTTGCAGACAGGAACGGGTGTTTTACTTTTGATCCAAGGCATCTGTCCAACCTGTTTTCGTCAAAATTTCAGTGTCAGCTATACCTTTCAGATATTTTCGGCGGTCACTGCGGAATAAGGTGCTTGTTTCTAGGGTATGAGATATGCACGCTCTTGTGGTAACTTACTGTTGCACACCATTCTCCACGATCTCGAAGTTTGGTGATGAAGCCTACATTATCGTAGCCTGCTGCTGTGAACCCAAAGGGATTTCCGAATGCCTAGCATATTCTATTGTCAGTCGTGTTTCCTGAAATCATATTTCAGATACCACTCACCAGATCACCAATAATATCGAAAGCTAAAAATGCAGACCATTTAGCTGCATCGAACGCTGCCTCGCCTTTCCGTTGTCTCTTTGCTATCTCGCTGTCTAGTTTTCCTAACTCGACATATGCACCGGCTTTCCCATTGTTAATCAGCTGCTCCATTTGGTGCCCATACACAGTTAATGCTTTGGTGATGTAGGGCTCAAAGCCAACCATGGATTTAGGGCTGAACATATGAGATACGATCTTGCGTTTGCGACTGTGCTTTACCCTATCTCTAGTCGTAAATATATTATCTTCAATGTTATCGAAGGCATAATAGAATTCTGATTTTAGAAAACCGTTCCCGTGCCCCATGACATCCTGTAAATTCTTTAGCGAAGACTCAATTTGGGGAAAGGATATCATACTCTGATGCTGTCTGGATGTGCCACGCTGACATGATTCGGAGCTAGACGGACAAAGTCTCCATGTATCAGATGTTGCTCGTGGATTGTGAGGGAGATCCGATGCTTTCTATCAATAATTAAATACCAATCTTAGGATATGGAGGTAGGGTAATTCTGTCAAGAGACCCACCTGGCTTGAAGTAGCATCCAGAAGTCAGAAAATTTTCCAGTCAGCGGCCCTGGAAAACGATTGAGTCCGTTGGCATTCTGGAAGTATGGATAAATGTAGAAGAACTATACTACTAAGTAAATTCATCCCAAACATGATCTGAAACGGCTTTACTAACAGCAGAGAGAACGGGCAAGATACTGCACCAGGCCCAGAAAGGGATGCTGGATGCAGCATTTGAGACAAACTCTATGATACTCATCTTGAGTAGACAACTTCGAAAAGAATACAATGAAAGGTTGTTCAGATCTCTTTTTGAAGAATCGAGCTTATCTATGAGATAGGATATAACACTGAGGCTCGCCTTTTCAGTTTCCCCACTTCTGCACCTACCACTTTCCAGCCACTTGATTGCCAATCAAGGGGAAAAGATAATGAGGATAATAAATCCCATTATTTCCGCTGTGATCCGGTGCCTTGCAGGACTACATAAATCCCTTATCTCTAAGCATACTGTGTGACCGTGGGTTAATGCGATCGGTCACAATCTAGACTCGAAACCCCAATAGTGGGGTTGTCAGTAAAGGTGGGAGTGGAGGAAAATGGTACAACATCTTCGATTCGGGACTATTTCAATTGAATTGCACATCTTATCATCAACATTAGCGTCGCCATAATTCAAACAAAACATATAAGAATGGATCGGTTCAAGATAGAAGGGGATCCATAACAGCTTCAACATGACTACTCAAATAAAGATGGACTTGCCTCCGGACGCCAAACTTAATGTGAGTTATTCATGAGTAAGGTGGATTAAATGGATCTGTGTTGAGATGAATGCAGATTATCGTCGTCGGTGCCGGTCTTGGGGGTGTTGGTGCTGCAATAGCATGTCTCCTGAAAGGGCATGGCGTCCACATTCTCGAAAGCGCAACTGAGATAGGAGAGGTAACCGTTCCCTGCAGCATCTTGAGAATGCACTTTGCCAACAGATCATAAGATTGGAGCAGGTATTCAAGTTCTTCCCAACTCCTCAAAAGTGCTCAAATACTGGGGACTTGAGCCCACGCTTTTACCACATGCCTCGAATCCGAAATGCGCAAATTTGATCAGTTGGAAAGGCGCTCCTTTAAGCAGCCTGGATTTTGCTGCTAGTGCCGCCAAATATCCTGGAACGTGCTACTGGGATTTCCACCGAGCAGATCTCCATCGAGTGCTGATTGATCGAGCTATAGAGCTAGGTGCAACAATGGAATGCAATGCTCGAGCGATTGATGTTCGATGCAATACGCAAGAAAACACAGCGAAAGTAATGCTAGCTGATGGAAGAGAGCTGAAAGCTGATTTGGTAATTGGTGCTGATGGCATTCATTCAAGAATGAGAGAAATCTTGGTGGGGAAAAAGCAACCGCCGACCAGGACGGGCGACTTGGCTTACAGGTTGCTCTTGGATACTAAAAGGCTGATGAAAGATCCTGATTTAGCGCCTTTTGTCACTGCAAAAGAGGTCAATTACTGGATCGGACCAGGTGCTCACGTTGGTACGTTGGAATTCAAAAGAATCAAACCACATCTGGTATATCCAATCCAGACTGATCGAGTTTTCTGATAGTTACATACATGTTGCGAGATGGAGACCTTTGCAACATGGTCCTTCTCGTTCCGGACGATATGCCGGAAGATGGTCCTTCGACTCTGGCAGGAAACGTGGAAGAAATGCGCTCCCTCTTTACAGAGTGGGATCCACGAATATCAAAATTGTTGGCTCTATGTGAGAACGTTCAAAGGTGGAGGCTTTGCATAGTTGAGCCATTGGATTCCTGGTTCCATCCTAGTGGATGCTTCGTCCTGCTGGGCGATTCTGTTCACGCTACCTTGCCATATCTCGCATCTGGAGCCGGAATGTCATTTGAAGATGCTGCAGTTCTGGGAGAATGCCTTGGAAAGCTAAGAAGTACTGCTGCAGAGGAGAAACTGTTTGCGTTGAAAGTATACCAGGCTTGTAGGAAGGAGAGGACAGAAATGATCGTTCAAAGGGGGAACGTGCAGCAATATTTGTACCATCTTCACGATGGGAAAGAGCAAGAGGAACGGGACCGTAAGATCAAGGCTAATGGAGCAGCGGCTTGCGATGCCGATATGGAGGAGGGAGAGGCTTTGGTGTGGAGAGATCCTCTGTTAGCTCCAAAGCTGTTAGGGTATGATCATTTAGAGGATGTAAGTCATCACTAATATTCCCAGGCCTCGTAAGCCTCGCTATAATTGCATCGACAGGATATTAACAGAACGTAGGTCGTGAAGTACTGGAAGGGCTTGACATGTCAATGTTCCAAATAGAATCCGTATTGGCTGGAACGGAAACTCGAGGTCAGACAACTTCTCGAGTTCACGTGAGTGAGAGATCCTGGCTTCTACCTGTAGGAAAAGAAATGAAACGAGAGCTTCTCCACAGTAGCTTCTTGCAGAATATTTGGCTGTTCTTGGGCGGTCGACGTCTTGGGAATGTTGCCGAAGCGGTCATCCTGCATCGGGAATTAGAATGCTCCGTGAATGCCCCTGATCCCTGAGTTGATCCCCCGGCCTGCTTTAGAACTAAGCCGAAAGCAAACGGACCGCCTATGCATCTCAGCATAAACCAGATGCCTGTAAGCTACGCCCTACATGACCGCCGTCGACATCTTTGCGTATCGAGAGACCGCACGATTTGTATAGGAGGATCTCTCTCTGCCACCATGGACAAACTCCGTACAAAAAGGAGCGTGTGCTTGCACTATGATAGTGCCCGTCGGAAACCCAATTCATACATTATTTCCTGAGAGTTAAAGTGAGGCGAGTAGTCGTCGAGGACCAGATACAGTATGACTTCGTCTTCTCGGAGTGCTAGTCGTGTGCGAAGAGATCGAGAACATGGCCACGCTACAAACAAGAGGCAGAAGCAGTCAAGAGCCAAGTCTCTATCCAAGGACAACAAGAGACAAGACAACAGCATACGTGGTCGAGAAACGAAGCGCCCAATTCAAGAATGCGAATGCACACCTAACAAAGGACGAAAGATCCCACCGCGCGTGAAGCACATGCATCTTATCTCTCGTACGTACCCAGAATCAACTTCCCAGGGCTGCATCGACTGACGTAGCACAAGATGAATATACCCCATTCCACCACGTTTCACTTGACGTGATGGATGGCTTATCCGACGAGGACGAGTTTGGACCAGACCTAGGCGATGGGCACGAATATATTGGTGACGAGTCCACCACCATCCTCACTCCGAGTAATGACACGCCAGGCTCGACCATACCCGCGTACTTCGATGCAACCGCGGACCTCGCAAGCTATTTTCGGCCAGCGGACATCGCCCTCGATTTGCAGTATGTTGGACATTGGGTTGAGACGCAGAGGGCTATGAACGAGACGAAAGAGATGTTGCCCAGCTATATGCATGCTATGAGTCTCGATCGTCGGCATAACTCCCGAATGGATGTGCAGGAGGCAATGATAGAGGTTGAACTTGCATTTCCTGATATCGAGAACGGAGGTGAGGAAATGTACGGGACCGAGCGTCGATGAGATGAATGAATGACAAGCGCAGAAGAGAAGAAAACATCATCTCTAGATAACGAGTAATGAATAATTAATAATCAATCAATACTATGAAGTAAAGTGCAATGCGCCACGAAGTGAAACTGGAGAAATCGTTCAAAGGCTAGAGTCGCAACCATGTTGCTAAGGCAAGACGGCTTGATGAACTAGGGAAGACTTCCTTTTCCTTTTGGCCATCCTTCTAGGCTCGGAACAATTATGTATGCAATTCAAGGGTATCGCATGCATGTCAACCGTGCAAGTACTGGATATGGCAAACGTAGAGATACACGAAGAAGAACAGGTTATTGAGACACTAGATTTTTAGCTTTCGTTAAGAGTGGAGCGTTCTTTTTGGTTGCCCTTCACGTGAACCCCTTTTCCAGAAGCAGTCATTGTGCAGGTAGATTCCAGATCAAAAGATATCAGGTATAGATGATTACATTTATTTGATTATGGTATATGGTACAGTTGCCACTCATACATATATCTACCTCATCAAGAGTTCCTCAATATCCTCATGATGCCACCAAACATCTTCTTCCACGACACGGAATACCCAATCTCCACCACCGCTCTCGTAAATTCATATCCCTTCTTCGTATCTGGGATAGGGTACTGGATTTGCTTGGGTATAGCAGTCTTCACACCTAACCAACCCCATCTATCCTCACAGATGGCCTTGATATTGCACAACCCTCTCAATCCTTCTTCACCAGCGAATCGTCCGTACCCGCTGCCACGGTTGCCGCCGAAAGGTAATTGGACGGCGTAATATGCAGCAAAATCATTGACAGCAACCATCCCAGTCCTGAGATGACTGACTACGGCATCTGTTTGAACGCCTGACGAGCCAAACACAGATGCACCGAGGCCAAAATCGGGCCTATTGGCGAAATTGCAAGCCTCTTCAGCGTTCTTTGCTTTCATCAAGATGCAAATAGGTCCGAAACACTCTTCGTTTGCGATGGCCATGTCTGGAGTGACATCTACTAAAAGGGTTGGCTGAAAGTAGTGTCCTGAGTGGTGAATTGGGTGATTATATCTCTGACCTCCAGCTAAAAGGCGTGCACCGTCCTTCACTGCGGCTTCAACGAGCTTTTCGAGCCTATCGAAAGATGCGTCTGAGATCATAGCTCCCATGTCAACTTTGCCGTCTGGAGAGTCGAGAATAGAGCCGACACGAAGAGATTTGATTCGGGGTTCGAGGGCCTTGACTATATCGTCGTAAACATAAGGGGTGGCAATGATGCGTTCAATACCAATACAATTCTGACCCGCCGCTTGGAACGTGCCTCGAAGGAGAATTTCATTGATGCGCGGAAGGTCGGTCTTCGCAGAGTCGAGGATAATTGCCGCATCCTTCCCTCCCAACTCAGCTAGCACAGGCGTGAGGGATTTCGCAGCAGATGCGGCAACGAGCTTTGCCACAGGCTGACTGCCAATGAAGGTTATATGGGAAATGGATGGATGAGAAGTCAGATAGTTGGCGGTCTGAGGCCAAGTCGTGACAACCTGGATGAGATTGGCATCGTGCCCACAAACACGTAGGGCTCCTCTAGCAATATTAGCGAAATGGCTAGCACTCCATGCAGTGCTTTCCGAAGCTTTCACGACGATGCCATTCCCAGCGAAGATGGCAGAGATGATAGGACCAAGGATATTGTGGAGAGGATAATTCCAGGAGACCAGAGCAGCAACCACACCCAAAGGCTCGTATACTACTTTGTTCGTCTTGTACATCATGAGGAGGTTCGTCGGCCGTTTCGAAGGACGGAGAGCCTTTTCTCCATGCCGAATTGTCCACTTGAGCTTTTCTACCGTGACAAGAATCTCGCCTAGTGTAGCATCAACCATAGTCTTTCCAGAGTCCAGGCATGCGATGCGACAGAGGTCCTCCTGATTATCCATTATGTATCCTTGCATGCACCGAAGTACTTGTCTGCGTTGCCTGAATGTTGTTCGAGACCATTTTTCCTGTGCTGATTGAGCTTTCTCGACTGCGCGATCGATTCCTTCTGGCGTAGTGGGATTTATGAAGCCTAGGAACTGCCCAGTAGCTGGAGCATAGCATTGCACAGCTGTAGAGCCGGAAGCCTGCTAAAATCAGTTCTACTGTCGCAGGAATTCTTTCGAGAGGGCCGTACCTTGATTGCAGGATTCTCCAAGATTTTCACATCTTCTGGAGCTTTTATTGTACCAAACTCGTATCTCTTAACCTTCTCACTCTCCATGTCTTGAAAGAATTGGACTGCATAATACATCCATGCCAGTATAAACAACGTTCCGCCGATTGCAACTTGCGTCAAGAACACAAAGCTAAAGAAGATCAGCATACTGCATAGCCATAATCTGCTAGAACACATACATTTCCCTCTGTTCCCAGCCCTCGAAGTAAAACATTCGTGACTCCATTGGTTTCGCCATCTTGTTCAACACTCAACTTTTCTTGGGAGTCTCTCGAGGCAGGGCGCAAAAGCTGCCACAGCGGGCAGATTTGATACTTGTAGTTGCCCAAGGCTATCACAGATGATGCATGTCTTACACCTTCGAGAATCACCACAAGTTGAGCTCAATGGCGCGTATGAGGCGTTAATTGCCCAGAATCGTGGCCTTCACGCGAGGACAATTTTGAAATTCTGGGGAAGGCGAGTCCCTGCTAGCGCAACTGCCTCTTCAGCCTGAACTATCCCGGACCGCAAAACCCGGCTCGCTTGCCCATTTCAAGACGAAAGGGGGGTAGAGCGGGGTCATGTCCGTATTATAAACCTAAGGAATTGGTGTATTTGTGCCTCAAAATGGCCAACAAAAGAACAAACATCAAAGAGCAGATTGCATACTTACCAATGTCCATATTATAAACTTAAGAAATTAGTGTATTCCTTTTTAAAAATAATTAATAAAAGAATAAATATTAAAAAGCAGATTATATATTTATTAATATTTGTATTCTAAATTTAAAGAATTAGGATATCTATTTTTGAAAATAGCTAATAAAAGAACAAATATCTAAAAAGTAAGTAATATATCTAGTAATATTCGTATTATAAATTTAAGGTTTTGATATATTTATTCCTTATAATAGCTAACAAAAGAACAAATATCTAAAAAGCTAATTATATACTTTTTATTATTTGTAATCTTTATTTAATTATTTTTAATATTTTTACTTTAAAATAATTATATTAAAACCAGATATTTAAATAGTAAATTATATAATGTGACGCGCCGAGTATGGAGAAGCTTAGCGGGCCACGTGAGGGGAGTAGTCACATGGCGAAATAGAAGAGACTTCGGTAAATCCTTAGAATAAACAACTAAAGAGCTCAGAAGGAAGGAAAGA
>VXCB01000270.1:0-23040 GCA_009613015.1 Mollisiaceae sp. DMI_Dod_QoI | reverse complement strand
TGGAGAGGCTTGTTTATTCCTGAGGCTATAAGGGGGTCTCTTGTCTAAGGAATCAAGACTATTGGGTGTACTGGGATCGAATAATCAAGGCAAAAAGGAGTTTTGCTAGTTTCTCCTTGTATATACAGAAAACCTGGGGTTTCGGGCTCTGGTCACATAGTTTTAAACGAATCAATAACGTAAAAAGAAAAAAAAAAAAAAAAAAAAAGGACTAGTCATAAATCACGTGCCGAGCTTAAATTGGTCTCATCTGCACCCTCCCGACCATCTTACCTTCTCCCTCGACCCCAACACAAGGACTTTGACAATGCATTGCTAGACCAGCCGTCAGTTCGCAGCAACCGCGTCCTCAAGACCCTGCAGCGATCCCCAATTGTTTCGCAGCATCAGTGGCGCCGCCCTCGATAATTGGATCTCGTTGGATCTGAGCAAGTTGAGTCGGTGAGATGCAGGATCTGTTCTATTCGTCCATCGCCGTTCGCCATCTGTCGTGCTTCCGGCTCACAGACCTGTCCGTCTCCGCAGAAGCTTGAGCCTTCCGTTCAGCTCAGACTTCCTTGGCGACGGGTCTGTGCATCACTGCATACCAAAGCTGTAACGGATCAGAAGGCGTCCCTTGCCAAGAGGCGTTCCTGTCATCAGACTACCGTGCTCACCGTGGTGTTCGCGGGATGTCACCTCCACTCGACCTCGAACGACACGGCCTCCTTTCATAGCACGCTTCATGCCGTCCCGAATGGGACAGTTGTCACTTCTTATCTCGGGGGAAGGGTTTTGCTTCAGCTCTCCTTTACAGCGCATCACATGGTCCTGACTCAACCTGAAAGCTTGCCAGAGAGGGCTTACTCGGTATCACAAGCCACAGGGTGCATGTGTTGTCTTGTTTTCTTTCTATTCCCCGAGTCGGCTTCGTGCCCCGAGCCTACTATCACGGCAAGCATTGCCTGTGCTCGTGGGAGAGCCAAAGGAGGCCTGTTTTCGGCCTCATCCATTCAACACCATTCGGCAATTGCGATGCAGAATTTTCACAGATAAGCTTTATAGAAACCCTATTAGCTCCCAACTGCGCCACATACGAAATGGGTTCTTGTTGGTCCGGTTGTTTTCTTCCATGAAGCAATATCCACGTATCCACCGTCGTGGTACACTCCGTGAAGATATGCCTAAGTCAATAAAGCCTTATCTTCGATATCAAAGTGTTGACTGAATCAACTCACGCGATGATCCCCAGCTTTTCGATTCAGATTCAGCCAATCAGGTCGTCTATTAAGAGGTGTACGGTATTAGGGTTATGAGTCGCACGATCCCGCGCAGAAGGACAAACCCCTCAGACCACAGGCAGAGGAGTTTTCAGTGGTTGTCATGGTGCAGGATCATCTGCAACAAGGCTAGAGGCTCCTCACAAATACAATCAATATGCGTTAACCCCCGCCCCTTGAACTACTTCACATGTCGAAACCCGCAGGATCGCCTCGTGGCAAAATCGTGGCTGGCGAATGAGTTATTGGAGACACAATGTTTGGTCCACGAAGCGGTCCTTGATCACTCACCACGGATACTTAGAGATGCAAGTACTGTATACATCAGCTCTGGCTCATCTCCCGACAAGAGTTATCACATCCAAACAGACTCCTCGTCATTCTATTGACTCGTGTCACCGAGATTCGGCAGAGGCACCCGGCAAGGGCACCGTCCAGACAGGGACTATTGCCACGAGGAGGTAAAACAAACGAGCGCTTGATTATGATGGCGGCGCCGGCCCTCTGGGGGCCCTCTGAGGAGCACAAGGCCTCGTCTCAGGCGTTAGCGACTCCTGGAGTGCGCCGGTCTATGGCCTATCACTCATCCCGCGGGGCCGCTTGCTGCAGATTGCAGGGATTCCGATAAAGAATTGCTTACTTTTTTTGATGACCGGCTACCACCACACCAGCCCCAGGAAGCCTCAAAACCCACACGTTCTGCCCCGGAAACCAGAAGGCGTTTCTTGCCAGGCAGGTTGAATCCTTTCGCATATCGCCCCGAACTTGCTTTTGCATTTCCCCAAAACCACACCACGACCCCGTTTTTGTTCGGCCCTGCTGCTGCTGCTGCGAGTCTCTTCTTTCGTCCATTCACCAGGTCCTAAAACCAGGGACCTATAGCGTGCTGCGAGCCCCATTAATATATCATCCCACGCCAAATCGCCTCACCCCTCTCCCCGGACGCATCGAGACTGGTCTGGGTGCTTATCTTTTAGCATTAACCACCAATCACCGCGCACTCCCTCCGCCAATAAATTCCGCATCAGAGGATCTGGAGATCTTCGGCGATGGAGTATCGGCGCACCTCCCTTGTCATCAATCGGCAGCAACAGGCCCCTCCAAATTCCCACATATATGCCTCCTTTGCACCGCCGCTTCGCAGCACCAATGGAAGTCTGTTCGACTCGCCAACAATGTGGTGGGACGAGGAACTGATCGAAGCCACGGTCAATCGCCAATTTGTTTTGTCAAAACTACGACCAGATGAACAAGCACGATTAGATGAACCTTTAGGGTTTGGCGATGGGTTGACCGATGATACGTATATGGAATGGATAGAGACGAAGGCGAAACGAATCTTTCTGATCTTGGTCGACCTGGGCGTCCCGGATCAGATATTTGGAGTAATCGACGATTCTTGGGATGATGACGACCTTCCCGTACCGTTGGATCAAGTCGAGCGACTTCAACTCACTTACGATCGAGATGAGAAATTGGAGAGGAAGTTCTTTCAACGTCAATTTATATATCTGTTGAGAAATGTTCAGCGTGGAGAGCATGTTTATTACAACGACGAGGAAGTTGTGCCTCTTGAACTAGCAGACAAGAGACCTGTAGGTGCTGTAGCAGGTCTGACGCAAGGAAATGTTGATAAGGTTCACCTTCCTGGGAGACCAGATAATGTCTTTATTCGCCGGCGGATACCAATTGGAGTTACACCTGGTCGCTTGCCCCAGGAAGAATTTCTGTCCGGTATTGAGGCGATGAAAGCTATTGAACATGACCACCTCATGTCACTCTGGGCTTCGTACAGCCACCAAGGCTGTGGTTTTCTGCTTCTCACACCCGTGAACGACAGCAGCCTCAAATCGTTCTTGACCGTAACTCCTCAATCTGTGAAAATACTTTCGAAGCAAGACCGGAGAATACTTCTTCTGAATTGGATGCATTGTTTGGCCGACGCTGTTACTTTTTTGCACGGACAAGGTGTTGCTCATCGAAGTATAAGGCCCTCAAATGTGATGCTTGATTCCGATAATCACATATTTCTTGGCGACTCTGGGATTTTTCCAACAGCAAGTCTTAGCGGCGAGAAGCATGGTTTCGATAAAGAAGTATACGATTACTCGGCGCCAGAACAAGCACCACGACCTCCGCCAGCACCTGTGGTATCGTTGCCTGTCTCTCGACCAAGCACAGCGAGACGTTCGACGGCACCTAGCAATGGCGCTACTTGGGCTGTCTCTCACTCTACGCACACAAGTTACTCAACTTTCCCTGATAATTCATCGATATATACGAACTCAACCGGTTCTAGCGCTTCGCCTCCAAAGTCTGGTTTCTCCGGCTTAAAGCATGACCCTCAGAAGGCCGATATCTTCGCCCTCGGCGCTATGTTCCTCGAGATACTCACCTTCTTCCTCAAACGTACCTCCCGCAATTTCGCATCTCACCGTTCTGCCAAGAATAAAACTCCAGGTCGAGGTGGCGGTCTACCAGATTCATCCTTCCACAAAAATCTAGGCCAAGTTGAGAGCTGGATCGCGATCCTCAAGAAAGACTCTGGCAAGAAGGAAGACAAAGTTTTTCGAGGTGTGACTCGAATTCTGGAGTTGACAGAACGCATGATGAAAGCAGACCCGGAAGAGCGACCACTGGCTACTGAGGTCGAAAATATCTTGTACGATGTACTCAACGAGCAATGTGGTTTGGGCCTGACCTCAGAACAAAGCAGTCGCATTCACTGCGAGACTCGAAACGTGGAGCCAAGCGAATGGAATTTCGGCTTCGACCAGCTGCGCTTGGCTTCTCAACGAGCTGCTGCAGAGGCTTGTGCCAGCGTGAATCCTGTCACTGCCAATGGAGGTACAATAGGCTTGAATAGTGGCGTTATTTATGGTATTGAGAGGACGCAGTCTTTAGTCTCGAGCTCGTGGCCGACGTCGCCCACATCGCCTGGCAGAGAAAGCTTACCGCCTAGAGATGGAGACCGACGAAGCATCTCGACGAGTAAGAGTCGGAGCAGTGATGGTAAGAGCAGGCAGGGGAGTACGAGCTTGAGTAGCGGTAGTCCGCATGGTAAACCTAAGCCTAAGGCGAAAGCCTGGCAGGCGCCTGTCTATGCTGGTATGTGCCATAACCTTTTTCATCCTGATCTTAAAACATTTCGTGACATGTGTACTAAATTTTCTGATAGAAATGAGCTGGGGATAAATTAATCTCTCCATACGAAACGACGACTTGACGACCTACTGAACGACTTGAATTCGGAGTTAGCATTGCGTTGGACCACCATTTTCTACCAAAAAAGCGCTCTACTTGGCTTCTTTTTTGTCTCGATATCAGGCTTCAGTTCCGTTATTCGCTTGCTTCTGCTATCAACAGGAGGATATTTGATGTTTTGATACGCTGCAATGTACGAAAGTTTTGGCACGGCGTCTGGGGTTGTTTTACTGTAATCGATTTGAGCGAAGCAAGCGAGCAAGTTAACAGGGAAAGAAGGCATTTTGCGCTGTTCTGGCATTGGGAGGGCATGGTCGCGTCTCGGAAACTTCTATCTGTCACTTGTAAGAACATTCTAGATAGAAAAACGCGAAGAGAGGAATTAAGGGACGAAGAAAGAGAAAGGAATTAAGGAATGGAATAAGAGAATGATCTATTTCTATGACTTGAAATGATATTTTTTATATGTGAATTTTACTTCCGCCAAGATATGATAAGACAACGAATTGGTATCGAGCTCGCTATGACCTGGATATTCTTCCCCCCTCCATCTCCACCGTTCACCACAACAAGACCGAAAACGACATACCAACGCCATATGTACTTGCGCGCGTGAATTCACAAAACAATCATCAATCGACAGAGGAGAGGGGTCTAGTAAACACTCCCCCTGATACTCCTATCCTCCCTCTCCGCCTTCTCCAAATCCTCCAATTCAGGTTCCTCTTCAGGTCCACCATCACTACCCACATCACTCTGATCCCCCAACGCGTTCGCCATCGCCCCTCGTCCCATCCCACTCTCCTCTCTCGTCCTCAACCCATCTCCATTCTGCTCATAACTCAACCTCGAACCATGCCCCGCGCCCGCACTCAATCTCTTCGCCACCCCAACCGGCTTGCTATTAATCTTAGCCGCATTCCTCCTCGTATCCTCTTCCGCTGAAAGTTCAGCATCAGAACCAGCATGGCTTGTATTCCCGCTTGCGCTCCCGCCGAAATCTCGGCCGGCGGATTTCACGAGACCGAGTAGATCGTTCTTGGGACTCTTCATTCGGTTCCGTAATCGGTCTTCTACGCTGATGAATGAGGGGGTTCCGTCCGGAGAGGAAACTACTTCGTCTAAACTCTTCTGAACGTCGACGGCGAAGGGAGCGGAGGGAGGACCGACTCGTCCCCGTGGATCGTCTTCATCTTCCTCTGAAGAAGATTGCCAGCGTCGCGCAGCCGGTCGACGAAATTGCAACGTTTGTGACTGGGCGGGAAGCTCGAGGCCGGGGGCAGGAGGAGCGGCGGCGGATTTGCCGTTGAGTTGCATGGCGTGCATGGAGTTTTCTTTGCGGTAGGAGTGTTTGCCGTGATCGCAGCCGTTGGGGCATCCGCCCCATTTCTTGCGGATGGGTATAGGGCTTCCGACTCCTGAGCCTGAAGTCGAAGTAGAGGCATCTCCATTACCTGCCCCGGTCCCGTTTCCGAGTAATTTTTTCTCTTTCTCTTTCTCTTTTTCGGAGATGGTAACGGTGGGAATGGTGCTGGTTTTCTCTTTTGCTGCTGCGGCAGCAGCCATGCGTTCACGCTTTAGCTCAGACCAAGTTCGTAGGTTGTTTTCAAGAATGTATTTCCCAGAGTCTTCTTTCTTGCGCATGATGAGAAATTCGCAGTGGTTGACGTTGCGGAGGTCTTCGAAGTATTCGACGGAGAAATGGTACCATTTCATAAGAAAGACGCGGGACATAAGGCCGTGGGTTACTATTGTCTTTTATAAGCCTCTCTTCTCCAATATTTTCTGTTTTCCTTCTAGATAGGAGAGGAAATGAAGGACATACCAAGGATACAAACACTAGCACAATCCTCCTCTCCAAATTGCCTCCATAGACTCTCGTTGAATCCACTAACTCTGTCATATGCATCTGCCGCAGACTCCCCATTCGGTATTCGGTAGAAGAAGTGTCCATAATCTGCCCGTTCCTGCCACATTCTCTCCATCTCTGCGCTGCATGGTTGGAAGTTTCCAAAGTCCTGCTCTCGTAGTCGAGGCTCTTCGTATACCTTTATACCATTTCTTGGAAACGGAGAGGGAGAAGGGTCATCGGAGGTCAAAGTCTGGAGGATTCCTTCTGTTGTTTCTCGTGCTCGACGGTATGGAGAGGTAAAGAAGTGGAGGGTGTCGGAGGGGCGGAGGAGAGAGCGCAGGCGTCGTCCAGCATCAAATGCTTGTGTCCAGCCTTCTTATGTAAGTTGATGCAATAGTTAGATGATTGAAATCACTAACCTTCCTGCGTGAGACGAACGCGATGATCTGGTATTTCCTGATGTATATTGCGATTTTCTGTTTTTATTGGTATCGAAATATAAAGTTTTGCTGTAGAGAGCGAGGGGGAAGGTGGGGAAGAGAGGGGTTCGATCGTCACTCACTGTTCCCTTCAGACTGACCATGGCGGATCAGAATAATCATACGAGGCTTGCCCATCTTCCCTGTATTTATCTCTTCCTAAAAATGTCCTTCGTTCCTTTTAGGTCTGATCTATGGTCCAAGAGTCGATATTGAAAAGATGGTGGAAATATGATATAAGAATGGTCTGAGCCGAAAGCTGAATATGTTTGTGCGGTGACTCCACTATCCTGGAACGTTGATATGTTTCAGTTCGCCTTATCGATAAAAAAAGCAGTGGGTAGATGAGGTGGACGTGCAGCTGAGCTGAAGTGCGCCTCGAATTTGGGGGCGGATCACGTGATTAACTCCCCGGTAAAAAGGGGAGGCGATCCTGGGCTCGCTTATGTCATCAGGTACATTTTAGAACCAGTTAGCATACAGGAACTCGTCTTTCATCAATCTAGGCCCAGGCCTCTTCGCCCCAGTAAAGCCAGTGATTTTAGCGTCCAGACCATCGCGTCCGCCTCACGCAGGAAGGTTAGTGATTTCAACCATCTAACTATTGCATCAACTTACATAAGAAGGCTGGACACAAGCATACATCTCCTCCACATAAATTAAACAACTCTACGATACAGCAAAAGATTGCTCTTGATTGCCTAAAGGCAATCAACTTTCAATCTCTCCAACGAAACGTTGTTTGGGAATCACTAGAGCTTGAGGCGCAAACAGCTCTCAATCCCAGGCTTCAGCAATCAACCACATTTTGAATCATACCATACCAGCAAACACTCAACCACTACAAACAAAATGTCAGAACCAATCCCCGAATCAATTCCCACCTCCGCAGACCCGCGCTCCAAACGTCCCCTCAAAAAGCGCGCCCTCTCTCCACGCTCGGAAACCGCATCTCAAATCTCCTCCTTAATGTCCAAACCCGACCAAGAAATCCAAATCCCCGCATCCACCTCCCTGACAACCACCAAACCAGGCTCCGCACCTCCGGAAATAGTGCAGAATGTGCAGGGAAGTAGTGCTGGTGCCGGATCAGGAGAGTTCCATGTTTATAAGGCGAGTCGGAGGAGGGAGTATGAGCGCTTGAGGGGCATGGAGGAGGAGGTTAAGAAGGAAGAGGAAGGAGAGGCGTGGGAGAAGGAGAAGAGGGAGAGGGAAAGGAGGGATGAGGAGAAGACGAGGAGGAATAGGGAGAAGAGGATGAAGAAGAGGAAGGGAGGGGCGGGAAAGATAAGTGGTGATGAGGGAGTGAAGGATAAAGATGGGAAGATTAAGGCTAGGGTTGAGGTTCGAGAGGGCATGGAAGGTCTTGGTGGTGAGGGGAAGTCGAATGAGGGAGGAGAACAAAATGGAGGGAATGCCGTTGAGGAGGTGGGGGTTATCATTCATGATGACGATTGAGGAGTCAGATGAACAGTCCACGGAATCGCATCGATCTGGATTTGCTGGCAAAAGCTGAAAGTCCAAAATCACATCGAGTATGATATCTGCACATACATTTGCCTTGAGCTCTATGCTATGATACAAGGGTAATGCCGTCCAATGTCATCGTTTTTCATACACTGACTTTTTCAAGACGCTATCTAATCCTCTGCAGGAGCACCTCCACCTCCCGCTTGTCTTGCAGCCTTTGCACTACAGATATCATCTACTCTAAGAAGGAGGCACGCAGACTAGACTAGATTAGCATGTGCCAAATCAAACAAGGAAGACTTAACATACCTCAATAGCAGTTTTGATACTCTGCAATTTAATAGCCTCTGGCTCCCAAACACCGTACTCTCTCATGTCAACCAGCTTGCCAGTATCGCCATCAATACCCCATGTGCTGCCACCCTCTGCATGCTTCGCTCTCAGTGCAGTAAGAACCCTCACTGGACTGGCACCTGCATTCTGGACTAAAGTCCTAGGAATGACTTCCATAGCTTCAGCAATAGCCTTATATGGCCACTGCTGCACACCCTCAATGCTCTTAGCCAACTGTCCAAGTCTAACAGCAACAGCCATTTCCGTCGCTCCACCACCCGGTGAAAGTCTTGGATGGAACATCACATTTCTCGCCACAGCCATCGCATCAGCAAGATTCCTGTCAATCTCGTTCAAGATATCCTTTGATGGGCCTCGTAGAAGAATCGTGCAAGCTTTGGGGGATTTGCATTTGGTGAGGAAGGTGAAGTACTCGTCGCCAATTTTCTCGATCTCGAAGAGGCCGCATTGAGTTCCTACGTCCGACTCTTGAAGGTCTTCAACCCTGTTCACCACGGTGGCACCAACAGCACGAGCTACTCTGTTGTTATCAGTCTTGCGGACTCGGCGAAGAGCAGTTACGTTTGCCTTCATGAGATAATGTTGTGCAAGATCTACACCATTAGCATAATTCTCCCTTAGAGTTTAGAGAAACATACCAGAAACTCCCTTTTCAGTGATGACCAAATCAGGCTTCACAGCTAGAACGGCATCGCACATGAGCTTAACCTGCTCTTCCTCAATCTGCAAAATCTTATTCCAGTCCTCCTCCTTGCTAATCTCGATGTTCGTCTGAGACTCTCCCTTCTTGTACTCCAACGTACAATCCAACAATACAATCCTGGGGTTCTCTATTCTTCTCCTCATCTTTGGATGTGTGATGTCTTTATTGAGCATAACTCCATCCAAGACCTTGCTATCCTCAATCTCCCCCCCCGGAACCTTCTCAACTCTTGCGTAGCGCTTGATATCGACTTCTTTCTTGCCTCCAGCGTCAAAGGTTACGGTCCGTACGGCTTTCAGGGCAAGGTTGCACATCAGTTCTGACCACCTGGAAACGAATTTTGTGCCGATGGATGAGGAGATCAGTTGGTACATGGCTTTGTCGTCATTGATGTCGACTGGAAGAGAGATCTCGTCGATGATTTCGAGAGCATCTTTGAGCGCATGCTTGAAGGCTGATATGATAACGACAGGGTGGATATTTCGCTCTAACTGTGGAAGGGCTTGTGCTAGAATTTCACCAGCTGGGTCTATTAGCACAATAGAGAGAAAGAGAGAGCGGGATGATATACCGAGAATGATGACAGTTGTAGTCCCATCTCCTACTTCCTCATCTTGTGTTCTGCTGAGCTCGATCATGCTCTTCGCTGCTGGATGCGACACCTCAATTTCTCGTAGGATGGCGTGGCCGTCATTCGTCAACACAATACCTCCCATAGGGTCCAATAACATCTTCAGCATAGCCTTTGGCCCTAAACATGACCGGATGATGTCTGCGACACTGCGCAGAGTTAGTCTCGAGGTATCACCGTTGGAGAAGATGGTGGGGCAGTCGATGAAGCTTACGTTTTGGCTGCGGTGATATTTGAGAGCTGAGCTTTTCTTCCGGTTTGTCTTTCACCACTCTGGGTGTCTGTTAATCACTATTAGCATCCGTATATCATGATATGATCCCCATTATATGAAGGCTGCTTGAGCTCTTGAAAGACGTACTCATAACCAGGACGGGGGCCTGCATCTTGAAGAAGGCTGCAGCCGGTACTAGAAAAGTCTTGGATAATGCTTGATGGGACGAGATCTACGATCGAGCTATCAAGAGGGACGGCGAAGAATTTGGTAGTGGTTCCGAAGCTCTTCCAGTCTTGCATACAAAGCGCGTGAACTCAAGAAATTCGCGTCGACAAAAATAAGTGGGTCCAAGCTGGGCTGTCGCCTATCACCGAAGGCAAATCGACAGGCTTCCCATCTCTATTCATTGTCAAAACACAGCGATTCCTTGCATGAAGTATTGTACAAAAGTAATTTGAGTCGTATTCTTGGTATCATTATTATACATATCTACATTACAATCCGATTATGATGCCAGCACCAATATCGGGTCTAAATCAAGCTCTCTTTCTCACTTTCTTTTCTTCCTGTAAATCCTTTCATAGCAGCATCTACCCCAACTATTCGCCTCACAATAGCCTGCACGCCAACAGGCATGACATTCAACCAATCGATCCATCTAGCATATAATGGCATAGCTAACACCGAACTGCTACCACCATCGATCGCTGCAATAACTTCCTTCGCAACATCCACTGGCTCCAGTACTGGTCCGAAGAACGAGTTGGGCGTCTGTACTCCGGTGAAGAGTGGTGTGCTGAGCTGTCCTGGCGAGACTAATATAGTCTTGATATCTGGGTATGCTTTCAACTCGGCGGCCAAGGACTTGTGCATTGCAGTTATAGCAGCCTTTGATGCAGCATAATCTGTGAGGTTGGCAGCACCGATCTGGCCAATTACGCTAGAAACTGTGACGATTGTCCCTGATCCAGCACGAACCATACCAGGTAGGAAGGTTTTAAGTGTGTAGAAGTGTGACAACAAATTGACTTTCAAAGCGCGATCAATTTCATCTATTGAGAGGTCGAGAAGAGGCTTGCCATTGACAATAGCAGCGTTATTGATCAGGACAGTTGGCGCACCAAGCTACAGCAAGTCAAAAGTTGTCTCTTATAACAAGGGGAGAAGATACTTACATCGCGCTCAATCTCAATCGCCACACGCGCAAGCTGCTCCTTATCTGCTACATCGCACTGATACGCCGTTACGCCTCGCGCCTCTCCAGACTCGAGCTCCTTGACGTCCAGAATCGCAACTGTAGCACCTCTCATCCCATAGACCTCCGCAATCAGAAGACCCAATCCACTTGCTCCACCTGTAATGACAATCACCTCTTCGGAAAGGTCCACCTTGCGCGGCTTTGAGTACGCGATCTGGACATTGAGCACATTCAAGAAGTAAAGCGCTGTGAGGAACGAAGCGTATCCAATGGAGATCTGCATCGCAGGATGCCTCCACATCATTGCCTGGGCACGCATGCAAAGTGGTATCATCCATGCTACGAACGGATGGAGGAAAGTAACGTTAAGGACTTTGAGGAGGAGGTCGATGGAGATGGGCTTGGCCCAATGGAGCTCTGGCGGTTGTTGTTGGTACGACATTTTGGGTATATACGCAGAAAGAATAGAATTCTTGTTGGTAGAAAGTATAAAGAAAGAAGAGAAGGAGCAGACTTTTCAAGCTGGCCTCATGTTCCCACTGGTTCGAAGATGAGACGAGTCTCCTCGAAACGGAGGTGTTTGTCGTTTCAAGACGAGGCAGCGGCGGCAGCGACTGGCGCGTCCGTGCACGACAGCCTCGTGCTAGTTTAGAGTGTGGCTGATGCCCCCTTTGGCAAAGATTGTATTATTTTTCTCTTCCTAAGTACCTTCTCTAGTTGTCCAAGGTACTACGGTCCTCAAATAACATCGAGAGACGTCATAACCTTTGCAAGATGTTCGTATGTCGAGGGAGAGACAGCGTTGCAACTTGCTTGCATCACCTTCATTCCAAGTCCCCCAGTCCCCTATCTTTTGCTATCGAGATTAACTTCATCTATCTGCTAGAGAAGCTTATGCAAAAGCTATATCAAGGTTACGTGAAGCATCAAGGAGATAGAAAGCGCTTCTCTCCATCCGTGTTCGCTGAGGGCGGCAATTTCAGACAATCAATCCTCTACGTGCGACACGCCTCTTTCGTATCAAGCACAATATTGAACATTCGTTGTTGAGCCCAGCCGCTCCTCAATCGAGATGGCTTGCCGTTATTTATCCTTGGCACACGAATCAGACCCAGGTCAAGCTGATGAAAAGAGGTGTCAGCGGAATCTTGCCGATTTGGGAACCTTGTCCGTTTTCTCGGCCAGCGTCGAGTCCAGCCGTATTTATCTGATCATTTCCTGCTCGCATGTTACAACAATGTGTGCCACAACGCACCAGCTTTCTGGCTTATCAGAATGTCCGTCGCATCGATGAAGAATATCATGCCTCGAATTTTCTTAGTCGCTCTCTTTTTCTGTCTGCTCAGTCGTATGTATCGTTTCTACATCGTTGATCTCTCCTGCACGTGAGCACCTTGCTCACAACTCACTAGCTAGCCTTGCGCAACTATGTTCTATAAAGGATCCGGCATGCCTTCGTAAGTCTTAAGTGCAAGTGCATCAACGTTTAGATGGCTGCTGATTGGCATCTAAGATGCTTGTAATGTTCCCGGTGAACTCTGGACGGTCAACAGCCCACAAGATATTGATGCTCTTTCTCCTAAGGGCTGCAACTATATCCAAGGATCGATCGGAATCAGCACAAACTTCTCCGGACAGTTCATTCTCGATGGAGTCCTCGCAGTTACAGAAACCATTGAGATTCAAGGAGACCCAACTATATCATTGCTGAATCCTTCACTTTCTACCATCTCAATGCCAGATTTGTTGTCCTTAGGATATCTTGAAATAGGAGGTTGCCCTCAATTGACAAACATTTCGATGCCAAATCTTCAAAATATGACTGAGCTAAACCTTGAGTTTTCTGGACCTGCTGAATTGAACTTCACCAGCTTGAGAACCGCCGGGAATATTGGAATTTCGGGGCCCATCGTCAGGTAGTCTCCCCTAATCAAGCAACCCTTCTATTTCACCTGACTGACGTTTGATAGCATGGACTTTGATTCTCTACTCTTTATTGGTTCAAGCCACTCTGTTAGCAGTAACTCCACATTCAGTGACCCATCAGCCTACGGTGATGACAGATACAGCAATGTTTATCCTCCTTTAGCTATTCGGTTTCCCTCCTTGTACAACGCTACGGCCATCAATCTCTCAGGAAACCTCTCCGAAATTCATATGCCGAGTCTAGCTATCGCGAGGAATGGCCGCTATACCAATGGAATCATAGTTGAGACTTATGGCAACCCAATCGATATTGAGTTCCCCTTATTAGATACTATCAAGGATGCGTCTTTTTCTGGCACTATTAGGACGTGATTTCCCGTTTCCCCAATAATTATGGACTATATTAATTTTCATAGGATCTTACTTCCCTCTCTTCAGACCGTCCCCGGACATATTAGCATCAGTGCCATAACCCCGATTTCTCTGAATTTCACCGAGCTTGTGAGTATCACAAGGCTTTATATTGGAGGAAACATTACGGGGTACGTTCATAACTTCCTCCCCATCTCGTCATACTCCTCTTGTCAGCGTTGAAGAGACTAACCCGAAGCAGAGTCGGGGTCCCCGCCCTCAAGAACATAACAAGTCTCGAAATATTATCCAGCATGTCTCTCTCTTGTACTCCATCCCAAACGGTCTTCGAATCGATCAACAATGACACAAGCGGATACCAATGCGACTATCCTCCTTCCCCTGCTGCAACGTCCTCCCATCTCTCCACAGGGGCGAAAGTTGGTATTGGACTTGGAGTTGCCGCTGCAGCAATCGCGATCTTAGTTTGCGGATATGGCATCTGGTGGCGGAAGAAGAGGAACAGGGAATTGGTTAAGGAGCGTGTGGGTGGGCATGAGTTACAAGACCGAGGCGGGAGACACGTGGATGGTCTTGACGGACCGCCAGGATACAGTTCCAGGGCTGGAACAGAGCTTGGAAGTGTGCATAGTGAGGATACGATTGTTGCTGCCGAGGATGAGCCAGCCACGCCACCAGCAGTACCAGCACCAGCGACAAGAGCTACGAATACGGCTACGCAAGAAGAGCGAATAGCGGATTAAGAACTAAATGTGGGTCGCCAACAAATTTGTATTTGTGTCATGTTCGATTGCTGTTTTCAGTCCGTTGTGAAGGTGTGTGAGGTAGTAAGTACTCTTAAGAAGAGTTAATTTCCTAGTGTCTTGAGCACAATTATGCGAGCAATCGCTCTCGGCACTTCATTGCAGCACAGCTCGCTGGTTGGACGTGACCGACAGGTTCACAAAGCAGGAGAATACTGGAGATAAGATGATAGCGTGGATGTTCGAACTAATAATAGGAAAGTCCACGGACTTTCCGACCACCTGCCCCGCCGCTTATGAATCGCGATCAAGCGAGATCAGACTTACATCAGAAAAGAAGCTCATAAGTCATATTATGTTTAGCGACTTTCATCTTCTCTCACTCAATTCAAAATGGCTTTGTTCTCAATTCCAGGCGTTATGAGAGGTGTTGTCATCGAAAAAACAGGTGGAGTTGATGTCCTTCAGTATAAAACTGACCTCCCTGTTCCTGTGCCTAAAGATGGAGAAGTGCTCATCAAGAACGACTTCATCGGGATCAACTTCATAGATATGTCAGTCTCCTTCCAAACAATATATAGTTGAAATTGTCCATCATGTCCGTTCGTCTTCCGGCTCGGAATGAAACCAACTCAATATCCAAGATCAAGGCGCACATTAAGAGCTCAGTAGCATCCTCCTCGGAGCTCACAATGCCACCACATTTCCTCTCCATACGTCACTCAATCTTTACTGATCCTATTCCCATAGAAACTTCCGATCAGGACTCTACCCCACACCACTACCCCACATCCTCGGCGTCGAAGCTGAAGGAACAATAATCTCCACCTCGTTCCCTAGCTCAACCTACGACCTCAAACCCGGTGATCGAGTCGTCTGGATCGGCCAAGGCGCCTACGCCGAATACAGCGTCTGCTCCGCCTCAAAAGTCCACATTCTCCCTCCAAACTTGAAGCCCAGCGTCGCAGCCGCTTGTCTCTCCCAAGGTCTGACGGCCCTAATTTTCATTCAAAAAGCGTACCATGTCCAGAAAGGAGATTGGATCTTAGTCCAAGGGGCAGCTGGGGGTGTGGGCTTATGGCTTTGTCGGTTATTGAGAGCTGTTGGCGCGAGGGTTATTGGGACTGCTTCTACGGAGGAGAAACTTAAGCTGGCGAGCGAGAATGGAGCAGAGTTTGTGCTTAATTATAGTCATGATGATATTTCGGATCGGGTATTGAAAATCACGAATGGAGAAGGAGTAGCGGCTGTTTTTGACAGTGTTGGGGCAGCGACTTTTGAAGTTGGGTTGAAGGTGCTGGCTAGGGATGGGACGATGGTGAGTATTGGGAATACGTCTGGTGCTGTTCCTCCATTTAAGATTACGGAACTGTCGGCGAAGAATTTGAGGTTGATGAAACCGTCTGTGTTTGGGTATATCTCGACTAGAGAGGAGTTTGTTAGATGGGCGGAGAAGTTGTTTGAATTTGTTGTTAAGGAGAACTTGGATGGGATGGTGTATAAAGTGTACTCATTGGCAGAGGTTGCAACTGCTCATGCGGATCTTGAAGGGAGAAGAACTGCAGGCAAGTTGTTGTTGAAAGTATAGGTCTGCGGAGTTTGAGAGTTCGTTTACCAGGTTGGCATAACAAAAAATGGCGGAGAAGCGATTACCTTGCAACTACACACGAGTTGACAAGAAATTCG
The DNA here is from genome assembly GCA_009613015.1 of Mollisiaceae sp. DMI_Dod_QoI. Classification (NCBI taxonomy): domain Eukaryota; kingdom Fungi; phylum Ascomycota; class Leotiomycetes; order Helotiales; family Mollisiaceae; species Mollisiaceae sp. DMI_Dod_QoI. The sequence goes on along the minus strand of VXCB01000270.1, from coordinate 6,946 downwards.
ACAGCAAGTTGCTCACCTCTGTGTTCTGTTTAGAGCATGTAAAGCGAGGTTGCTTGCAAGTAATGTACGACGCACGTGAGGGTATTGGATAGACTGCTGGCCTAATTAAGTAAGGCTTTTACGATGCCTGTCAAAATATGCTTACAATACTAATCAAGAGTACGAAATGTGTACTGATAATCAAATCGTACTTGTTGTTTGTCGAAATCCTTGCTATTGAGCTTTTGTTCTAATACCTCATAACTAATACTTAGATTATTGATGAGGGACGTGCTCGGGGCTCCAGTCTCCAACTAATTCAATTCTTAATTGGAGTAAGCAATTAACTATCAGCTTAGAACGAGACATCATGCCTCTGCTGGCACAAGAGTGGAGTAGCACAGAAGTACCTGACGAGCCTGGGTTCAAAAGTCCCTGCTTTTCAGGGTATTTTTCAGGCTGTGGACTACTAAAGTTATTTAGTTTACTTAAAATCTCTTAAATAATTATAAAGTTATATTACTTATACTTCAAATTAATAATTCTAAATAAATTAAAGTATACTTCTTTAATACTAATTTAAGAAATTGCATTAAATGCAACAGTTCGAAATCCTTTCGAGGCCTCTTTAGTATGTAGATAACCCTGAAAAGCACGGACTTTTGAACCCAGGCTCGCAAGGACCCAGTGATTCACGTGACAATAAATGACTGCTGGAGAAAAGATTGGATTTCTTTATTACTTTGATCTAAATCTTAGAGACTTACTAAAATAATCATAATCCTTCAGTTCGCTCATGCTTGAAGCGCTTGACTCGGTCGCACCGCATTGCTTCGCAGCCTCATTCGGGTTCCTTTTGCACCGCCACCACCAAACGAGACGAGAACCTCAGCTGTCCAAAAATGTGGATTTCTTTTAGCTCAAGGCTTCGTCCACTGGAGCCTGGACGATAAGTCTTTCTCGCAGAATGAATTGTGATTCTGAGCAGACAGTGCATGCTCGATACAAACCTCAAAAGCTCTCCCTCCTCGGACCTCCGACCTACATACCAGCGGTAGCCCGAGGCTTCAACTCGACTGAAATCAGGCCAAGCCAAAGCGGATATCAGAGCACAATGCAGTCTTTCAAGGCTCTTCGCCATCATCTTCTTGGTGGACCCTCGTCTTCGATCGTGGCCACTGTCCCTCCAGTTGCCGCACAAATTATTGAAGATCCATCCTTCGAATTCCTCGCCCTGCCACTCGATCTCAGGCTGGAGATCTACAGACGCATCGCCAACGACACACACTCAGCACGTCCTTGGGAAAGCCCGCTTTACCTGCTCCTGTTTGTGAGCCAGCAAGTTCGACATGAGGTCGGCCCACTCTTCTACAAAGCATCTGGATTCTTATTCCCGAGCCCATCAAAATGCTCTTCATTTCTCGAGCTCACGGAGCCTCACATACATTTGCTCACGTCTCTCGCGATTTCTTTGCCCAATAGCGATACGTACATCCTGGAGCCCATTTTCCGAAAGTTGTATGAAGCTGGTGCACCGTTGAAGACACTGGTGCTCGACCTCACATCTATTGCATCGAAAAGTCCCAAGCCAGCAGAAAGGGATTGGCTGCCTCATGATAAAGGTGCACGTGCACTCAATGGAGCTCGAGAAAGAGCACAGGACCTGGAAACAACCTACGAACGAATCAAGAGGCAGAGCGTAGGCTTGCCTAATGAGAATTTCAGGGTAGCCGACAATGGTACTCGCTATAGGCTGCGTTCGTGTCTTGCAAACATGAAGACTATCCGATATCTAGCCATTGATGGGAATCCTTACGACGTTTGGGACATTGAATTCGAGCTCGCGGTCCTGAGTTTACATGAGAAAATGTTCAAACTTGCAATGAAGAGAGAAGGCGCAGATGCTGAAGGATTAACCTGGTATGGCCGATGGGGGGACTGGTACTGGTATGATAGTGCTGAGTCAGTAAAGAGAGGCAGGTTGCAGGAAACTCTATCGACTTTGAATCCTTCCTTGAGATGAGCGTTGCCTCCTTTCCCGCCCCACAAACTCGCTTCTCTCTCCTGCTCAGAGGCGAAATCTCAATGTCTGTCTCAAGCTCATTATCTGCCAAAAGAATAATCTACGACGGCATCCCAGGAATCACCCTCTCAGCCAGTTATTCGGTCCAAGCACCCAACACATACATCAACAGCACTACAGCAGCTATGCTGACAGACCCCGCAACCCTCATTAGAGAATTAGCAGCCAACCTCGCACAACAACTCATTTTCAATGGCGAAAGAAGACGTCTGCTACGCCTCAGCTACGGCATCAGCGTCAATATTCCACACATCGCCTCATCTTATATACAAATTCGTCCTACACCAACGCACCATTATTCAAACCCGTATGACCAGAGGCGTGGACGTAGAATCTGCAGTCTTCAACGCTACCATAAGCCTCTTCTCCTACGCAAAGGTTGTGTCAGCTAGCGCAAATCAACGTATCGAAGGTGATTGTTTGCTGCTATTGCTCTTTACCTGTAAATAAGTGACTGCGAGAGGGGTTCATGTAGTAATGTATATAATGGGCAAGATGACAAGAACTGAGGAAATGGATAAACCTTGTATATGTGAATATAGAATACATGACAACAAGATATGGTATCTGGATTGGCAAGCCTTCAGGAGGCTAAAACGCGAGGAGCTACAAGAACCTGAAGCTTTCATGACAAACATCACGTAACGCTCAACTACCTCCATGCATCGATTCTAAACACGAGCAATGATACATGCCGAGGACACATATTTATCCGAGCTAGATGAGAGCTATGAGACAGGTCTTCGCCTTAGCTTGCCTATGAGCTCAAAAATCACAAACTCTTTGAAGATTTTCAGCAACATAGGACACGACACTTCATGCCAGACCCGAAACTCAAGTAGATTCACAGATCTGCTCAATGTCAGCGCACACTTCTCGAATCCTAGAGAATCAGACTTACACACATCCTATTAACATGCGTAATGTGATGACAAGCCCCTGAAGCTGTCATCGCAAGATGCACCAAGTCAGACGAATTCGCATCCCTAGTCGACACTTCCCCACCCTTACACGTCTTCGGGAAAAAAGTTTCCGTGTCCATCTTTTCATACCTTTTTGGAATCTTGACTCGTATCTTGAGATCAGTGATTCTGGACTCGGCTAGCAAGCTGAGAAGTTGTTCGACGATGACTTCGGTGAGAGGGTAGTCAGAGGAGAGCTGGAAGATACAGAGGGTGGGAAGGTGGGACCGGAGTGCTTGTAGGATAGGAATATTGACGTGTTGCGAGGGAAGAGCGGACGACATGTGGGAGACTTGGAAGTGTTTTAGTGGATTCATTTGAGCGATGACATGGGGTGTCAAAGATAGGTGTTCTGGGAGTTCGGAAGTGACGATGCTGTGGTCAATGTCGTAGCTCTCTGGATAACGATATACGATCATCGTGTCAAGTTTTTTGAGACTTTGGAGAATCTTCAAAGTCGCTTCTGGGTCGGATTTCGAGTAGCCGCTGAAACGGAGCTGGCGCAGGTCCTGGAAATGTCCTAGATAGTCGAGTGAGACAAAATCGGAGAAGATGGTGAGTTCTTGGACTCGTTGGCAGGCTGTTGCGATGATATCTAGGATGAGCTGTTGTTCGACTGGAAAGGAGCGGCGGTTGCTCGGGTGAGTGTTGTCTTTGAATAAGATCCACAATTTCTTGACCTCGTTGATTGCTGTGAAGGCATCCCAAGCGGACGTGATTGCGTCCTTGCTGTTACCTGGTCGAAGATCAGGTGGCGATAGGCCAAGAGCAGATAGGATTTTTGTTCTTAAAGAGTGTCGACCTGCAGGCTTTATGGACGATCGACCGATTTGAGGGGCTGATATCGTCTTCCAGAATTTAGGCGCAGTCTTGGCGTCTAGGGCGCTATCTTTAGACCGGCCTGCTAGAGCATCTGCAACTGGTAATAAAGAATCTTCGAACATGTGAACAGTGACATTTTGGATTTGGTTCAGGAGGGATGGGTCTCCTCTTGACGTCCAATCCGACAATTTCTCAAGGCTGCTAAAGTATCTGGAGTTCTGAAGGATTATCGGCAGTACTTCCTGTCGTACTTGTCGATTAACAGATGCAATCGATAGATAGAATCTGGGGAAGTATCCAAGTCTTTGGTCTAGGACGAGTTCGTAGATCTCAAAACGGAGTTCGTATGGAAGACTGAGAAATGAGGCCAAATGTGAGGACATTCCGAGGTGAGCGGGATATGAATAAGATCCTAGGCTGGAGTATGCTTCTTATAATATCGAAGGGCGAGAAGGGGGTATGTATCTTCTTCGCGCGTGCTTCAGTCTTCGGCGTATTTTGGATTGCTGTCGTGGTCGGCGGAAGATGGAGGATCACCCCGTGTCTCCGAGAATCCCAGTCTAAGCCTGATTTGGGAAGGCGCGAAACAAGCGATAAACTTCCTCTTAGTCAAAGGCCTCTCTCAAACTTACCACCTACTTATCTATCATCTTGCAACTTTATAAGAAAATTTGCATCATTCTTTGGATGGTATACAATAATTCTATCCCATCGAGTGTTCTAAACGACTTTTAGTATTAATGCGCAACAAGGGTATCTTGTAGATCCCAAGTCTATCCCAAATCTGATTTCTTTGATTGATCCAACCCTTGTCCACTAAAAGTCGCGAGCGAGAACACTCGATGGGATACCGATAGTATCAGAGACACGAAAGTAAAAGGATCCTAGATCCCTATAGAGTGGGCATCTCAAATGTGATCAGAACCAGGTAACGTTCATCCGGTAACAGCCAAAGGAATGGTAGTCAGGCTACCCTCCCATTAACAAACTCCATTTACATCCCAGATTTATCATTGAAAAAGAGAAAACAAGAAGACAGGAATCAAAGGGAACATATCAGGATCCCTAGTAGGGAGATGAGAAGTAGTGCTGTCACGTGACCCATATCTATTCCCCATCTTCTCGTCATCGGCTCCTTGGAGAGATGTCATCAAAGAATGATGCCTCTTTACAGGTGTCAATGTACGTCTTCGTAGTAGTACTCTTTGTTGTATATGTTCTCTCCTTGAGAGCTTGCTTCTGAATATGAAATTGTCTGACAAGAGCCGGAACATCATCCAAATATCTGTAGCTCCAACCTCTGCTCAAATTCGTCCAATTACTTCTAAAAATGCGTACATTCTTCCTGCGTACTATAGATAATCCTTCTTCTTCATTGTGTGAGTATTGACTCAAGGGCCTGAGGTTGAAGACGAAGCGACAGTCATATCTTGAGATTCGTTAAGCTTTTGCCATTCTTCCATATCGTCTTCGTCGTACCCTGGAAGGTCTTTGATTGGAAAGAGATGAAGTGACTTTGCTCCGTAGCTCTTTAACAGCTCTTCCACCTTTTCTAAACTTTTCAGCCTTTCCAATGGATATGCACTGTAACGTCTCTGCTCAATCCAATGTTCCTTCTTATTCTCGAGGATCCGAAGTGGTGTATCATAAAAAAGAGAGTGCCCTCGGTTGTGAAGAGCGACTGTAATAACGTCTCCCTCCTTCTCGGGATCGAGACAAAGCAACTGTGAAGTAGACTTTTGGAAGTACAAATGAGCAGTCGTACGTATTCGCTTGACATTAGTTGCATCACAGCCAACCCCATTCACCCTAGCTCCTGTATCAAGGAGTTTACGAAGTATCCCACGAATGTAGGGAACATAATCCTCATACTCGAAGCGTTCGTCGTCGATTCCTTCTATAAGTGATTGTAAAGGTGTGATTGTACATTCGGCTTTGCTTGGATCTGCTTTGTGGGCGAGGAGTATTTCGACGAGCTGTGAACGGCGATTCCACCAACTATTCGAGTATGTCCCGGGGATCCGAAAGTGAGGGTTCAGTACCGTCGCCAAAAGACTAAACCCTGTGGGCGACACTGTATTGACATCTGCGCCCTTGCTGATAAAGAATTCGAAGAAACGTGTCCCACTTGTCAACAGCTACCTGCAAAATTAATAGGATTTCGAGTCCAGTTTTAGGCCCTTCCAAAATTTCTAACAGCACATTTCCCAGTTCTAGTGTAACATCATCTTCCAAAAGCGCATCATCTTCTCCGTCTTTGGTAAGGCAAAGAAACTCTTCGATTTCCGGATGAGCGTCCCAAATAAGTAGAGTTTCGAAACAAATGGGTTCTGTCTCCGAAGCGAGGAAAATCTCAGCCACCTCGATCTGCTCGAACAAGCACAAGTTTGCTAGAATCGCAGGCTTCTTGCATCCTGAAGTGATCGATGAGAATAACCCTTCATATTGATTAGAATAGGGCCTAAAACTTTCTTTCATCCCTTGAAAGTGTGGTTGAGTCGAATCAAGCAGTTGAATAATTAGGAGTGCGAGGTCAGCTTTGAGTGACTTTAGCTGTATACAATTGACATATATATGCCACTCTTTAGCTAGCTGCATTAAACTCTCATTCGGATTATTGTAATCTTCGTAAAGCAAATAGACAATGAAACACGAAGCCACCAAGAATAGTATCGAATCGTCTGTCATCTGAAAGAAGTTGGCAGGGCCAGAACGAATTCGAGAAGACAATAGGAATTCTTTTACGGTATAGTGTGCAAGAATTAACTTGCGATTCTTAACATCGTACGTGAGGAGACACGTGCAAGCTTCCGCCGGGGCATATAGGTCAAGAGGACGATTTCGCCGATCAAACGAAGGATTCTCGAGATTGACAGCGAGCAGGTCCGACAGACCGTTCAGAGTCAGAAAGCCGACACTTAAGTCCGCAGCTACTAAACTCAAAGTTCTGAATACCATGTTCTGCTGTTCGGATGTGTCAGATGAAAGTCACGTGTAGTGGTCAATGCAATGGTGGAACAGAGCATTTCCAATTTGGTTCTAGTTCAGGGGTTCCTAATCTCACCCCTTACTGTATATCCTCATCCTCTCTCCTCTTGAT